>MU383916.1:73182-186537 GCA_022495065.1 Xylaria telfairii
TAAAATAATATAAATAAACCAAAAAATAAATAGGCACGTTATTAAACTAAGTCGACTTAATATTATTTTTTTTAAAAACCCTCCAACCCGCCCCCCCCCCCCCCCCCCCCCAAAAAAAGGGAACGTAGGGTTGAATGTCCCTCAATTTTCACTCCCGCAGAAATTCATACTTCCATACGAGGAAAACTGAGCTCCTCTTGGTGTATTTCACCTGGCCGTCATCCGCACCGCTTCAATGTCATAATTCATCTACCCCCTATCATGGCGTAAATCTTAGGCATATATGCAAGAGTATTTAGAAATGTGGTTCTGGCTATCTCTCCTTTTCCGTAAATCAACCAAAGAGGCTATCACGAACCCCAATTATGCAGTAGGCAATAGATTGTTTTTGCACGGAGGCCTCAAGGCTACATGAGGCCAACCTAGATAATAGTAAAACAAAAATCTCCGGCGCTATGGCTTCTGCCAGAAGCCTCGGTAGCGGACCCTCCGTAGGTATAGTAGTGCCAGGGTCTCCAAACCACCTGTTGCCACCTGTTGCGGACCCTTCAGACGTGCCGTGTGATAGTACTTAACGGACTGGCCACTGGTATCATAGTTCCACCATGAAGTAAACGTGAGCGCTGTTCTGGAAAGGGTACCAATAACCCCTAGATATATAAATTAACTATTAGTTGGGACGTGGGGGAGGGGGGGTGCTGTTTACGTACACGACAACGGCTCATTCAGTATGGAGAGGGGCTCCAACTACGACTTTACCAATCATTGCCACCCTCAATTTGACATCTTCTATGTCACAAGGCATAAAGACAAAGGGGCTTTTGTATATGTATCTAGGATAGCCTCACGGAGCTTTGAGACCCCTGTGCAACAACAAGAGTCTATACCTACCGTATACTGGGTTCGTGACATTCTGGCTCCGCTTCTGGTCCGAATATTACTTTTTCGGGATTCATTTCGTATATAGCTGAGATGAATAACGGCTATGAAGTCAAGTTGAAGAGATTCGTAGTAGTGAAATCGTTGCTTCGCTGATCCGATGTGTGGAAGCCTTGGAGTTGTCCACAAGTTTTCTTCTAGAATCAAGGGTGGTGGGAAAGCTTTACTGGCAGAGGTATTCTTTATAAGTACACCAAAAATTAAGGTTCTTCTGAATGTTGATTTGGATACGAGGTAGCCATGTCGCCAGCCTAGTCTTCGTAAGCTGCAGGAGGCTTAAAAATTATAGCCAGGGGGTGATTCCCAAAGTCCAAGAAATTTCAGGAATAATCGAACTCTACAGAATAATATCTATATAACATCAATCGCAAAGTTTAATGAATGTGTAGTAGCAAGGCTATTGGCTTTCTTATTAGGTTTTACTGGTAAAAACCTAACTACTCGTCCTGGGGGAATTCCTGATGCATACGCATCAAAGCCAAAGTGTAGTAAGAAACTGTGATCGAGGGTATTTACATTAATCTAACATGGGATTGAGAAGTCGCGAAGGTCATAACCCCCTTTTGGTCTACGCAGGAGATCTGCAGCTTATATGCCCGAATGGCCTAGCTTTTCTTTGCCTACTTCAGTCTCCTACAGTTGTCCCGCTTTCATATCGCTGTTTATGGAGGTTGTAGAGAGAGGCTAAGGGGGACGAAAAAAGGCTGAAGCTCTCGTATGACATGAAATCAACGAACGCAAAACATGTTAGTCTATCTCTTGCCCCTGTCCACGATGGCGAGGTTTGAATTATTAGTATAATTCGCTCTACTTAATCTGAGGATAATTTCAAACACATGAATGGTGACACCTTGCAATACCTCACGGGATCCTTGAAACAATTGATCCCTTAATTGGTTCGCTGCCGCGCTCGGAAATCCCACCCTGAGCAAATGCAACCTCGCCACGTTCATCGTCTGCAGCGAAGAAAGCCGCAGTGCTAAATGGTGCAGCAAGCGTACAGCCTTCCAGGTAGATGTTCAATCGGCATAGCCCTTTCTCTCCGGAGTCCCATCGAACGTAGTTCTTCAGCGGCACCTTAACATCGACATATGTGCCGTTCTTCGATCCGGGAAATCTCATGTCGAGCGTTACGTTGGAGGGAACGGTTTCACATGTTCCTGGCCACGCGGTCTGTCCCGTGGGGCTCTGGACAAGGCCTGTTGTCTTGAAAAACGCCTTTTGGTCGGCATAGGCCACTGGAAGGGCATCATTCCGAGTGCCTGAGTCGATAAAACACCTAGTCGTTGTGTCTGTCTTGATCTTCTTCCCCTGGAAGCTGATAGTGGGTGGCGCGACCCAGTACCCTACAGAGCCACCTTGATTTTTGAAAGACCGCACTTTAACGAGAGGACCGGTAAATTTCGATAGATCAATACCGCCGAAAATTGCGCCGCCTGTGTATGTGTCTTCAATTCCCTCTGGTCGTTTGTCCATCCACATTGACTGCACTGGTGCTTTGATCGCGCCCTGTTCGAGAAGGTGCTGTCTGAGATGGGGCCCTTGGGTCTTGTGCTATAGGGGATCCATCAGAGTCTTCCAACATGATACCCCAAAGCGCAATAAGGTACGGGGGGCGGAACTTGGTGACACTTACAGCCGAGCTATTCTGATAAGGCGCGATGCCTAGAATTCCAACGTCATAGGTAAGATCATCGTCGGGTTTGCACTGGCCGCTCTGATCCGGTGCCCGCACGTTGATGAAGTTCACAAGAGCGGAGCGGACACCCGGGATAGTTGACCGTTGACCAGCTACGGAGGTAAAGGTCATAGTATCATCAACAGTAGCGTTTCCAAGAACAAACTTGGAGAAACCGCCGTAGGCGTTAAAGTAGTCAGAAGGAGCCGTTGTGGCATCGGGAGAAGCAAAGTAATCATAGACCGGTGCGGCCGAAATATTACAAGGACCCTGAGTAGCTAGCTGTTCAGAGCCCCAATTGTAGACAGCGCCTGGTTCAAGGACCCAGAAACTTTCAGAGCCCTGGTCAAAGCACACTGGCATGGTTTTGCCGCTGCTTCCTGGCATGACGAGGTCGGTCGTGATCTTCTGATCCGAGCCATATCCTGCAAACAGAGTTAACCTTCCCTACTTCCATCGTAGCTTGGAGATGGCGTTCGGTGCATCTCATTGGCGCCGCGGATAGCTTACTGAAGTTCAAGGGGAAGTAAACAGTTGGCGGCGGCGGCTCCTGGCACTGGCGTTGGCGAATTTTCCTCGCAATGACGCTTGAAGAAGTTGTCAACGAGCTTGACTCGTATCGATTGCCAATCGTTGCTGCCACGGCAGCAGATGCTGTGAGCAGCGTGAAGGCCACTTGAGTGAACATGGCGATGCCAAAGATGTGACTAGTAAAAGGAACGTATGAAGTCAAGTGAAACAGCACATAAGTTATTAGAGAAAGTAAGAATAGTGAAGGAGAGAACGGACAAAATGAATGACAAGTCCAAGTCCAAGCTGTTGTTGGTGTATTTGTTAATCCATCACAATAAAGTTGCCTTGGACGCTTTTTGTTTCACAACAGGTAAACGGAAAGAGTAAAATGATATATGTCATATACTGCACTAACCCCTGCCCTACTCTCTTTAGGTAGAACGATGTTCATTTTATATGGGGCATTTTATCGTATTATTCAAATGAGGAACTGTTCACCTTCCTGGATCAGGTGGTCAAGGCCCCAAGGGAGCCGCTTCGCGCCTCGCGCTCCTAGTATAGGTACATGGTTACTTAAGCACACGCTTTGCTGCGCTCAAGCTTGCCTTAATAATCAATACACTGCCGCTGGTTGACTATACTAAACACCAGAATGGGTACCTAGGTATACAGTACACATATGTCTATGCTGTATAAGAGTTGAGTTCCCGGGTTAGGTTTCTATAATACCCAAAGCGAGCACCTTACCCCTAGGTAGTAGGATACTTACGTGTATGTATTTTTAGGGCTGGTGGTTGCATTAAGTACTTACCCTACCTACCCCTTGCATCCAAGTATCTTGCTTTGGTGGCTGCAGTGTACTGCATGTATAATGTACACTAGATTGAGGCGCTGTTTAAAGTCGCCGTTGAAAAACAAACATGTCAGGTATTCTTAGCACGCTAACCAACCAACTTCGGTGAAACTGGCGGTCGCGTTGCCTTTCTAAAACGCGCCAAAGCTTCATAGTGCCGGGCATTTTTTTACTGAAGTACAGTAGTGACATGGGGGCATCTTAACGGTTTCCTATTTAGGACATATCTTTCATCCCCTTTCCTTCCTTCGTTTCTTATTTTAGTGTATTTTAATTCCATTCTTTCTATCCTAGAAGAACTACAAATACCAATTCTAATACAGCTCTTCATGTCACTACGCAGAAGCCCTCTGAGTACGTGTTAGGTTATGCCTTACACATAAAAAAAAAAGGGGCAAGGCTCCTGCAATTGCAATAAATGCTATCCTGTGCAAATATCTACCAATAGGCAAAAAAGGACAGGGCCTAATCCAGCCAAAACGAAGTAGCGTGGAGCGGGGCAGCCCGCAGGGACAGTGCCCAGGTGGCTAGTGTGGGGCACAGCCACCAGTCTCGAATGCCACCTTGGCACACATATTCTGGGTTCTTGCCAGATTTGTGTCTAAACACTTTATTGTGAAAGGCTCTACTATAAATGTGATTGATGCTTTTCATAATGCAGGGGCAAATAATTTCTTCCAAGAAATAGGGTTGTGATTATATGTGAATATCATCTATAGCAAGCACTGGATCTTGCCACTTCCGCCTCCTTAAACAAGTAGAGACCCCTTTTTCCAGTGTAGGTTTGGTGAACGTTCCTGCTGTCATTTCTTCCCACCGACATTTTGGTTCAAATAACCCCTTTAAGCCAACGTAGAGGTGTGATATAGGGTGCATCTGTGTAGTATGTTGTTGATTCCTGACTTTCTAAACTGTTGAACAAGTATGGTTACATATCAGCAAAGTGCCTCTTCTCACCTAGCAACAGCAATATCGGTCTTGATGGGACACCACCTGCAATAGAAAATATTTAACTACTTTGGAGTAGAACCTATAGCTGTCGATCTATTTCTTCCACAATCGTGTGCACCATGATTCCATGTGCTGCACATCCTACACTCCTTTGGGCCGCTGCGTGGATGTCTTTTTCAAGCCATGTACATGCTTATTAGCAAGATATCGATCGAACAAAATTAGATTGCAATGTAGCTGTAGCCTTAGATCACCGTTGTGATCTAGATGATAAAATACAAGCTTCGGTCATCTCGCCTGCCTCATTTTTGTATTTGTTGACTCTTTTCTACTCTGAATGAAATCAAGACACAATGCATATTAAGGCATGCAACATCAACTAGAAACCTTAATGCATCTTATGACCTAATAATCATTATAGTTAGTACTTCTAATCTCTCTTAAAACATATTTCATAAAGCAAAGAGTTGAAAGAAGAGCAGATTTGTCTTTTAATGTGCGTTGTATGCATGTGCATACGTGTGTAGGTAATTAAGCATGACCGCTTTGTTGTATATCCATGCCTCTAAGCAAAATACCTTTGATTTTTTTAATAAACCAACTGTTTACTAACTTTATAACTAGCTAGAATTTTTTTATTAATATAAATTTTACTTTTTTAAATTTTAAGACTTAACTGTTTATTAGTTAAAAAAATAATGTTATAATTAAAATATAAAATAATATATTTAATAAATTTATTTTTATAATTATTTTTTTATTTTTTATTTACATTTTATATAAAAGCTAGGTTAAATTAAATATTACACTTATAATAAATTTAAAAGTGTATTGTTAAAATATTATTTTTTACTTAAAAAGATAAAGTATTTAAACTTTATTTAATTTATTGCTTGTTATTTATATAACATTAATGTATACCTCTTAATATGTTCTTTTATTTTATATCTTTTTTTTTTTCTTAGTACCTAAGTCACACTAGAGAACTAAACTAGTACAATATAATTAATAAGTCTTTAGATATTAATAAAAAGCCGAGTATATAATAAAATGCCTACAGGGTTGCTTTTTATAATGCTGTAGAATCTTAAAAGTAGCCATGAATAAACATGTTACCTAGGGAAACTACATGTGACAATGTAGTATGAATATAACCGGTTAATGCAAATACAATAGGCTTGTTAAAAGAGAAAGCCAGTAGTAAAGGCAGGGTTAGGGAAGGCACGCTGTTGTTGGTTTCCTGGTTACTTGAAGTTGAGAGCCGTCGCCGCAACACTTCCACTCGGGCCATCTTCAGAACAGACCAGCTTCCTCCCACCTTTGTGCATCACTTTTTCCAAGCCAGTTCATTTACAACTTCCCATCACCTTCACGCAACGTTCTAAGCCACGACAATCTCTGACGCACAACCTACAAAGGTCCTTATCCTGCACTCTTGAATGATATTCTGCACCATACCTTTTGATACTCTTCACACAACCGCCAGGATGCAACTCAA
The DNA here is from genome assembly GCA_022495065.1 of Xylaria telfairii. Lineage (NCBI taxonomy): Eukaryota > Fungi > Ascomycota > Sordariomycetes > Xylariales > Xylariaceae > Xylaria > Xylaria telfairii. The sequence goes on from MU383916.1 coordinate 79,615, forward strand.
GATTCTCATCGTTTTCTTTCTTGCGGCGGCTGTGTTCGCTGCTCCGTTTTGTGCAATCGGAGAAGCTGACATTGCGACCACTGCCTCGGACCACAGTCCTGGATTCATCAATGTCTTGTCGTTCCTTGGTTTCGTTCCCGCCTCCCTAACTGGTCAACTCAAAGCCACCTTCTGCACGCGTTCTTCCTTGACTTCAGATGACAATTCCCTTGTCAAACGCACTGATTCCCTCACCGCCAATAATGGGGCTACTTCTATTGCTATTGTATCTATTCTTTTAGAAGTCCTGGTTGTGACTTTTGCGATCTTTGGTGTTGTGTATTCTTGCGTCCTATGGCGCCGCAAGAGACGAGAGTTGCGGGAGAACGCGGAGAGAGAACGTGTCGCGCAGCTGCCCAATCAACATCCTCAACCTGTCGACATTGAGCTTGTTGCTATGAATGGTGGTCCGGTCCCTCACTGGCCCTTGACTGGCAACGCTGGCGTAGCAACACCACCAAATACTCCAGAGCATCAGGATGCCGCGGGGAGCAGCACCCAACCTGGAATCTCTACAGGCCCCGGCGCACATCCACAGGCTGGCAATGCTGACGGGGCAGCTATCCCAGAGATCTACGTGACAGATACAGATATAATGCAACCAGAACCCAGCAATTCGGAACATGATATCGTCGCGTCACGCACCCACGTTGAGGGATCCCGCCTGGAGCTCGGTATCGATCATCCGACTTACTACTCGGCCTTCTATCATCCAGAAACTGAAGCCACGGGAAACAACACTGCCGAGAGTTCTGATCAAGAGGGCCGATTCTTGACCCCGACCACATCTTCTAAGTCTCCTAACTAGGTGGCCACCGCGCACGAAGCTTCCGTTTGCGAGATCAAAGCTCTGGGCTTTAGTGTCTGCAGCGACATTTTCGTGGAAGGTCGGGCTTATCCTGCTGTGTGATTGGGACTCACATCTACAACACCATTGGGATGGCTATCTGGTCCTGAGATTCCAACTCAATGGCAAGGAAAGGTGGTCTAAGACAAGCAGCAAAGATGCTATAATGGCTTTTCTTCGTTTCTTTCTTCTCTTAATTCGTGAACCGTGAGTTGTTTCTCTTCTTTCCTCTTACTCCTGCCTAGCATATACATTTACATTTTCAATAACTAAGCATATTGTTAAGGACTATGTATACCGATCACCCGTTTCGTACGCGCGATAATTTGTTCGGTCCTAATAATTCGACTAGATGGAATTCGGGCAATGTCTCACGAAGGGCTAATGTGGATTCAAACGACATGAAGTATCTGATACTGTGAGGGAAAGGGGACCTGTGATGAGGATGGTGGAATGTATTTGATCATAGCATCTGATACTACCAGTTTGCACAATGCACAGCAACCCCATGAAGACTTTACTCCTCCCTTCTCAATATTGCGGTTTCACAAGTGATATGTTTTATTACTAACATAGGCTATTCTTCCTATAATCGCAATTGGTATAAATGTGTTTGGTCAAGAGCGCAAAGATACAAACAAGTATCATTCTGCTTTTCATGATTACGGTTATTTATGACAGTCACCTCATAGGTTATGCTAAATTACCCTGGCATAAATGCCTGCACAGCTCATAATGCAGGTAGGCATAAGCAGGGAAACTGGTGATAGTTGATTGCAACTTAAATCGATACGTATAAAATTTAACTCGGAATCTTATCTCAATCTGGTATTCACCTTATGTACCGGTCATATACTCCTATCACGGCTATTTGGTCAATATATCAGCACCTCCCACCTGCAGGGTATGCCTGAGAATGTCCGAGAAAGTTAAAATTAATGCGTTTAGCTATTAATATGTTGACTCTGGGAGCATATTTCTGATGGTGAAGGGGCTTAGTCTCCTAGCCTTTCTTTATTGGAACAGACATGGACGAACTTTTCACATTTGCAGGGCTCATGTAACTGTTAATCCTAGCTATTGATTCTGTCAGGTGTACCCTTGAGGGGGGAGATAAGTAGCGTGCAACAAGGGCTTGTGACCAGTGTAATCTTCTATCTAGCTAAGAGGGCTATATGTATCTCCAGCCCCTCTTCTACTGGGCGGTCGATCTGCAGTCTTCATGCCTAAATAGACTCACCCAAATCGTCGGCTTGCCAATCTCGCAACCATCTGTCTTGGAAGATCAGGTAGTGCTGTTTCGCGGGATTATAAATGTTCGATTTGATCTGCGATTTGCTGCTTGTATGATTATTTAGATGATATCGGGTGTCGTAGACTCTGGGGACTGGTGCATGCAACGCGACGGCATGTACCAACAATTACCAGCTTACAGCTCCGATGCAAGAAAGTCCGGACATCCGGGTTCGAAAATTATTACGCTATGTCACAAGGCATGGAGACAAAGAGACTCCTGTATATGTATCTAGGTTAGCCTCACGTAGCCTTGAGATTCCTCGTGCAACAACAAGAGTCCTTACCTACCGTATACTGGACCCTGGTTTGTGACACGCTAAGGTTTACGAGGCCGGGTTATTTTCGGGTCATAGGAATTTTCTTCGGATTGATGGACTGCTAAAGTTGCTATCTATCTGGTGGCTAATGGGTCTGTTGAAGTGACCTGCGACCTGCGTTCTCCTGAGAGACTGCGGAGCTAGTAGAGAGTCTTCTATTTGACCCCATGACGGACACGCAATTCCCATTTGTTACAAGGTTTTGTGTTAAGGACTTGGAAAGATATTTAATGAAGTATAAAGTCTTTAATGCGGTCAAGGGGGCCATGCAGATCTCTGGCTCCCCTTCTAATTACAGGGCGGGCGAATTCCAGTCTTTATGCTTGAATAGCCTCGCCTAAAAATGCCGACTGCAATTCTCGGGGCACCAAACTGTCTCAGAAGTCCGGGTAGAATTAGATCAGATCGGAAAGTCTGATCTGATTTATTCCGAGCCTCGTACCGTTAGTTTGCCGGCGTGCATATGATTATTTACATGATATCGGATGTTCCAAACCCTCGGATACGCATACGTGTGACACCATTCCTGTACCCTAGTTGGTCTGGCGTTGCTGTAAATGATTGCTGCACATAAGCACATAAAAAGTATAGTTGCAATATCTCACTTAGCTTAAATGCATCTGGTGCTAATTAATGAGGTTCCCTATTGTTACTATGTTGCTATAGAAATAGTAGATACTGACATACAAAGGAATTACACAAAGCGCAAATGATTACCTACGCTAAAGAATTGGTCTTATTGTGATGTAGGTGCGCGCTCACCGTAACCCATTTAGAGTTCCCAGGCTTATATTGTGCAACAGCACAATGGCAACTTGCATTGACAACCTTGCTACACCTTTCTGCTAAGCGACTAGTCGCCGTTGGTATTGTGAACCGTTGGTATGTTTTGGAGCTGGAAGTTCCAATGATGAGTTCAACTTTTAAGTTAACTATGGGAGCGTATAAAGTTAGTTTTCTTATATCAACTATACCCAGGCTCCAAATGTAATTATCAAGTCTCGGGTATAATGTCTACATCCTGCGTAATATTCTTACCAGAATTTCCTTCTTGATAAGTCAGCGCGGGGGACGGGGGTCGCGGGCCATGGGCTCGCGGGCCACACGCCTCCTATACAAATCAGCTAAATCACACCAAATCCAACCCTTCATATAAAATCGAGGAAATATCGTAAGAATAAGCGGATAGCGGGATGTAAATTAAAAAAGCCTAAATATTCATATACATACTTCTTCGATTTTCTTTGTTGTAGGACTATATTTTTTTAATAAAAAATAAAAGTTTAATATAGCTATTATAATATAAACCTTTACGGGGTTTGCTTTTATATGTAGGATTATTATACTTAACTACTACGTTGCTGTATAATAAGTGCGGCGCGTATATATAATTACTAGCTCCGCGTTAATAATTATATGCATGTATTTTTTTTTAATTTATATCTTTTTTTACTTTATGATTATTTTTGTTATATTAATAAAAAGTGGCGCACTAGTAAATTTATATGTAAATTAGTAATAAATTTATTAACATTATACATAAAGTTAAAAAACTTTATGTTTTAAAGTATTTTTTAAAAACGGAACTAAAGTGGAGACCTATTTTCTTTTCTTTCTTTTTAAGCAATTGAATTAATTACTATTTAAATCTAAAGCCCGATTACTTTTACGATCTTTATTCGATTTTATACGAAGTATTGAATTTAGTTGATTTGTATAGGAAATGATGGCCCGTGAGGCCATGGTCCGTGACCCCTCCTGCTGACTTACTTTTTTACCCCTCTACTTTTTCGTAGATCTTGAGATCCCATCTATGATGGCTCGAGCATACTCTCGCTCTCAAAAGCTGATTGTGGAGTTTTCTTTTTGAGAACTCCGTTTCCTGTTTCGCCGAACCTCCATCGAGGATCCGCAAAAACTAATAAAAGTGTTATGCGTAGGGTTGAGTTGATTGGAGGTAGAATCAAAAGCCCTCGATATTCTGGGTCATAAAACATACTGTCACGAACCTAGTATACGGCAGGTATAGACTCTTGTTGTTGCACAAGGGATCTCAAGGCTACGTGAGGCTAACCTAGATACATATACAGGAGTCTCTTTGTCTCCATGCCTTGTGACAGATACTATGGTTGGAATCTACAAATTGACGACCCGACGCGATCTCAGGGGTGGAAGAAAGTAGTCGAGAACAAATACTACCTGAAGCACGGTGTTCCTAACACAATACAAGTCGGTGGAGGTGGTTAAAAGACGTCCACATCTGGACAGGGCTAGGGGGCAGGTCGCACTTAAGTATCAGCAGTACTCGACCCTTGGGCGCCGCCACGGCCTATATATACGTCGTACCTTAGGCATCGACGTTTAAAGGGTCGACTCCTACCCCAATAGTAGTTAAGCCAGCTATACTTGGGCGATCGAGTTGGTCTAGAGCCTTCGGAAGCATAGAGCTGCGCCCTGTGAGCTTCCATGAGAGGTTAATTCGTATCTGGAGCGTTCTCGTTCCCTGCGTATATCAATGGCCATTTCGCGTGCCTGGATTCGACGAAGACGCATTTCTCACCAAGGTGTCTGCCATTCGTGGTTTCCATCCCTCCACATATAAAGAAGTAGAGGGCACTGGGTTTATGAAGAAAATACCAAATCGAAGGCACCACCAAGGTTGGACCGGCACGCAAGCTGCTACAGCATCGCTCCGCGGGCAAGGTAGTTTATGAGGTAGCCTACCTAGGTATCCATTTCACGCTTAAGCTAGGACGCAGGTGAGATTTAAATAGCATAGATTAATAAGTAGCTTATATCTGTCCCGACTGCCAAACTTGCAATACTATTGCTCGTTCGTAGCGTCTTAGGCCGGAGGCGCAGGCCATGCATATGTCCGGGTCAGCACGCAGCGCTTAGCCTGTTACCAAGCCGGACGAGTACTTCGACTCCCGCCTAGGCATCTTCTTGGGGATACGGCTTGCAGTTGCGGGCCTAGTTAGGATACATTATCGACGGACCCGATCCACACCTCGGCCAATACCCTCGTCCCCGCCAAGTCCCGTGTGCATTGCTTCCAGTAGTCTCTCACTTCCAGCTCGGTGCCCTCCCTCACCTCAGGCCCCAGTCCAAGATATGTTCCCAAGTCAAGTCGTCCGCAACCGCCTCCCGAAGTCTCGTCATCGTAGGGCCGTCTCTTCGCCCTCCTTCCGAGTCCTCCGCCCAATACCGCCTCCAGAGCAAAGCCGTACGGCGGACTTCCGCGAGACGAGTCCCCTCGTCAATGCCGTCGTGTTCCTTGACAAGATGTGACCAAAAGGCCGTCGGGCCGCGGAAGGCCTTTGTGCGTCGGCAGAAGGGGCAGATGAGGTCGGGTCGGCCAAGCTGTCGCGGTGGTATATCCTTCTGGAGGTCGTCGGCGTCGAACCGCGCGGTGACCCGAGATTCCTCGCAGCCGGCCTGGATGGGCGTGGCCTCATGGATGAAAGTGCCGTACCTGTGTCCCCGGGGTCGACATGGCGACGCGGTCGGCTCTGGGAGGCCTCGGGCACGACGTAAGACCGAGAACTGGATCAGGTGAGATTCGTAGGTAGTTCGGCAGGCGAGCTAAGACGAGGGCCAGTCAGCATCTAGAGGCACGTGCGCATACATCGATAGCTCTGCCCTTACCCGGAGCAGACACCCTGGCTCGTGCACCGAACAACGTTCTGGGATCTCCATGTCATCGGACCGCAAGAAGATGGCTCGTAGGTGGCATTGCTTCCGATCCTCATTCAGGTCCGCCGCTTCGTACACAATGTGCGAGGGCACGACGCAGTTTCGGTGATGGCAAAGATGGGACCCCTGCATGTTCTTAAAAGGCCCTGCTCCTGTGAAGTTATCCAGTTCGATGCCGCTGCGTGGGGAATTCGACAACCAAGCAATCGCTCGGCTGATGTTTGTTTGATGATCCGCAAAACGGTACGTCTTAGTATTACGTTGGTGGTCAGGCCTCGACTCCCACGGCTCGTGAGCACGACTGATGAGGTGGGGGGGTGCTCACCTGGACGGGGGCGTCCGCGAGCGGGCAGCTCCAGTAATTAAATAGTGACATGACCTTCGGGGGAGAACGTTAGGCGAGCCATCACCAGCTTCAAAACGGAGGGGGCAAGCCTTTACCGTAGCGGGATCGAGAGTAGCCCAATCCGACGTGAGCAGCAAGCAGTTGTCCTTGTAGGTTGGTTTGATTTCCCATGAGCCGAGGATGGCGCCCAGATGCTCACGGAACGCGTCGACAGCCTTCGGTTGTATATATTTACATTGATTACCAGGCATTGGATTTAAAGCCGAAACACTTTACTGTACTTGTGGATTCCATGCAATACAACACTTATTGTTAGAGCCTTGTCTTCATACGTAACAATCTACAGAACTAATTACTCAGTTAAGGTAACAAGTCAGAATATACACGAAAGTTTAATGCATAATATTAATTATTATCCTAATCTCGGAGGGTAGGTATTGCTACTATAATGAATTCTACAAGCCTTCGTCTTGTTTCTGTCACTTAAGCCATATTTGTTCCTTTTTGATCGAGGATGACGAGAATTTTCGTGATGCGTGAAAATAAAATTATGGCCTCCATTTCTTTCCTCGCACCGAGGAGTTAGTTTCCCGAATCATCGATCAGGTTGATATCGTTATTCCGCATCAAGGTAGCCTTCTAGGGCAGCCCTTTTTATTTTCATTCTTCACCTTATTTAAGCCTCCTTTACCACTGCTAAATTGTAGTCGCTGCCATTAGCAGATATATAAGGTCATCCCAGGTAAATGCCTGGTAGCTACTGATTGGACCTTGCTACCAAGTCCTATCACAATCCTCTATGCACATCGTTACCTAGCAAACATGCCAACAACAACAACAACGCAACATCAAGACGCCCCTGCGTCACAAAGGATGTTTCTTAACTTTGAAACCCCAAGCAACAGGGCCAGCCTCTGCTCTGTTCGACAAGACGCCATAAACTCATTGCTCGCGATGTTAGGGCTGACATCTGGTAACCCGCCATGTATTTTTTAAATATACTATATGAGTCTTTAATTTCGGGTTCTTCATCATGTGTGCTTTGCAATTATGATGCTTGGCCGCTTAAAGCAGTAGACTTAGTGAACGTCAACCACTGTATATATAGTGGATTCAGGGGAGGTCGACCACTGTATATATAGTGGATTTAGGGGACGTTGACCACTGTATATTAGGTATAGTGGATTTAAGGGAGGTTAACTGCTATATTTATAGTGGACTTGTTATTACAGCATTCGACGGCTCGGTAGTTGATCTTGAGCTTCCAAGCATAAGGTTTCATCGCATCGCTAAAATTACCGCAAAAAAAGGCCATTGTCTTTCTTGCGTCTTATGCGGTCGATTGGCGATCATGCATCAAAGAATACAATGACATCACATTGTGTCTTGGCCAACTGTCTAGGCGGGAAAAGGCCTTGATATCGGGCCTGGAAAAAGTTGACAGTGAGCCACTGGACCATGCTCAACACATTCGGTTGGTAAGACATCAGATTATCCAGGCCACCAGCCCGATATAGACAACGGAATTCACTGCTAACTGGGTCCAGGATCGAATCGAGCCAAAAGTCGATCACCTTCGCCAGAGATCATATGACCTAAACCGTGGTATTTCCGTGGTACCGCCTCCCGGTGTGCCCGTTCCTCGGACAGTTCCAGGCCCACCTCTACCTACGGCCGCCGCCGTCCCTAATCACCCTCTTCAGCCAAGTGGAGAAGTTCTACCGGCTCCCGCGCCGGCAGGAAACGGATCGACCCCAACGTTAACCATAACCATCACCGCTGCGGCTAACACTATCTCCAACTCTCCATCTCTAAGTGGACAAGTTCCGTCGGTACCCAACACGTCTGGCACAGACGGCGCCGTAACCTATAACAATTCATCATCCAGCAAAGCCAATGGCGCCACGGCTCCGAACAAATCTATAGAGAGCGCTACGGGCAACATTATAACAACTAATGATAGTCAACAGGGTGTTGATGAAACAGGCGCCAAGATCTTCCCCTGTAACGTCCCCATAACCAACAACAATGTAATCAACGTCGAAGATGACCCGAGCAAGGTCGCCAGTAGCTTGGCCGCATGTTCATCGGTGGCGAATGAGGACAGCAACAAGGACAGCAACAAAGCAACCGAGGATGACGCTCAACACGACGTTCAAATGCAAGTCGACGACGATAACAACGAGACTGGTTTAATCGCCGAGCCGGAGAAGGAGAAAGTGCAACACAATAATACTGTCCCAGTCGCCGATGATGAAGACGAATATCCGCCAAACAAGAAGAGAAAGTTGAATGCCTAGACACACCACGCAAATATTTAACGGTATCACTGGCTTACCACATAGCCTAGAGGCGCGCCGGATATTCTTATCCATCCCATGTCAGCGTATCCATCTCTGCCGAGGTGATAGATTACGAGGGACATTTGCACAGGATTACTCTTAGCAGGGCTACAGCGGTCTTGGTGCAATCATCTCAGCACCCGAGAACTGCCACCGACTGATTAGAGGAATGGACAATGAGGAGATGTTAATAGTTGATAGAGACAAAGATTGTCTTGGCTGGTGAATCGCAGTCAATCAGCAACAAGACAGAGCTATGCTAGAGTGCGAGGATATGAGCACACCGGCGAACTTAGATAATCATGAGTGATAAATCCTCGGATCGGAAACCGAGAAGACAATTAATAATTAAGTCATTTCCTAGAGCCCAGCAACACAAGTGTTGTTATAAATGCAATCTTTTTTCTGGTGATGGAGGGTACCGATCTGGCATCCACAGGGAATATAGGCAGCCCTATTCAATGGGACGATTGCCTACCTAGGTAGGGCAGAGCGTTCTTTGTACCATTACCTAACCCACTGTAATTAGGTGTATAAGTACATACATAGCCACCTGACCAGGGACAACCAACCACCCTTAGTACAGATCTTTAGCCTTGACTAGTAATTGTAATAGGCTACGGATCACGTACCTAGAGGTACTAGGTGGGAGCAGGCACACCGATATCATTATTTAACTTGGCTGAAAGCATATGGTAGGGTCAAATGTTTCAAAATAATAATAATAATATGCTTAACTATTCCAAAGCCAAAAAACATATAATTGATTATATGATCGTGAGTCCAGACCCCCTTTTATCCCAAGTCTATAGCTCGCCCCATGATGAATGCCACATCGCATCGAACCTCGGAAGGGCTCGATTTCGCAACAAAACCTTATACCTGTAACCCCGTTATCCATTAATCCATCCACCTCTTCCACTCTTTCTTTAATCCATCCATTCTCTCTTTGCTAAATTTAAACATTGAAAGCAAGCTCCCCGTTTCCTTCTCACGTGTTCCATGTTTTCACACGCCCTTAGCCATATTTACCATTATATTTACTGCATACCGTGAATAGGGGCCAACTCATCCACTGTTCTAAACTCGGCAAAATTAACAATGGAACGCAATCCTTGGTTTTGTAACCATAAATCCATAGATAGTGGAATCTTATTGAATACCGCGAACACCGTAATAATCCGTCAATCATATGTAAATCAATAGATTGGTCTGCACACCCTGATCTCACGCCCCATATCCAAACCTAGAAAACTCCTCTAAATTATGTCTGGAGTCCTCATCAACAACCTCGTGCGGGGGTCGCAAGGTGACGTGGTCGCCATGAATCTCCGCGACCTGCCCATTGAGCGAGGTATCAGTTAGTAGCCTCTCTAAGCCGGTGATGAGTGTGCTAGGCGGAGTCACGATCATGTTGGTGTAGAGGGCGTCTTTGCCCGAGATGTTCGTCCCTTCTCGCCACGTTAGCATACACCACCATGTGTGTATGGACGGCGTCGCAATACGAGAAGAAGGAAACTCACTGAGCACAGCTGGCGCCAATGCATTGATCCGGATCCCGATATGTGGTTGCCCGTATATGGGGCCGAGCGAGCGTACAAGCCCGACAATGGCGTGCTTCGACGCCGCGTAGAGCGGCTGCCGCGGGAACGGGTACAGGCCTACGTTAGACGCCGTGCAGACGATGGCGCCGCGGAGGCCCGTTGCTGCGTCTGGCGTGTTGCGCTGTATGTAGTGGAGTGCGAGTTTCACGGCTGTGACGGGTTGTCAGTTGGCTGACCGACTTTGTAGATTTGAGTTCTACTTCCTCTTTCACACCTAACATGATAAGCAGAATATATCCAACATCACCGAACCTCCTTCTCTTCTATTTGAAACGCCGCAAGATATTGAATAACGAGAAAAATCTAATAAATAAGCCCTCGTCATGAGCAACGATCTATAGACACGATACAAGCCGCATTTAGGGGGATAAATCTCCTATAAGCAACAAGCTGTGAAGAAAAAAATAAAAATAAAAATAAAGCGAAACTCAACTCAAAAGCAAACAGGCGAGCAGTAAAATACCTACAGTAGACATTTCCAACAAAATTCACATCAAGGACTTTTAACCTTGGCTCCTCAGGGTCCCCGGCACCACCATCATCCGTCCCCTTTCCCGTCCCCGCCGCAGACGGAAAAGGGGGGACGACCCAGCTCCTCCCGCCCTCAGAAACACCAGCATTGGCAACCACGACATCGACATGTCCAACGTCCTCGTACACGGCCCTGAAGGCGGCCACCTGCTCCTCCCACGAGGAGATGTCGCATTTCCGAAACCGCACCGCGTGACCATCATCCGGGATCTCGAGACCCGCCGCGACGGCCGGGCCGTTGGCTCCATCAATATCGAGGATGGTGACGACGTCCCCGCGAGCCGCGAAGTATCCGCTCATCAGCTTGCCCAGACCGCTCGCGCCGCCCGTGACGATGACGCCGCGGGCCGCCTTTGGGGTCGTCGTCATGGCAGGGACGAGGTTTTCCGATTAGAGTGAAGACCAATTAATTGATTAACCAGTATGAGAAGGATTGACAAGTGAGAGAAATCTGGGCTGTGCGAAAGATGCGAATGGTTGCTATACTGAGATCGGATCGGGGCATACTTATCTAGAGCAAGTACGTCACAAACCCGTGCACCACTTACGGGTATAACATAGCCAGCTACTACGCACATATAAATAACAAGATGGGGATTGTCTCCTCCTAGACAGTCTAGTCAGTCCAGTCCCAGCGAACAACCCGCGGCTATGCAATGCAACTCAAACCCAGACAGACCACCGCATCATCGGCATATACAATACAGCCCTAAGCCAAGCAACACCAACGACAAACATAGCCCGAGAGAGTCCCATTCGCCCTCCCCACTATACCTTACGGTCACGATGTAATGCGATATGATGCACGCCTATATGGTTATGGTTGCATGGAGACAGATGGTTGCAATGCGGGGGACTCACCTTCCCCCTCCCTCTCCCCGCTCGTTCGCGTCACGGCAATCTATTTTACCTGCAATATAGTAGACGTGAATGGAAATGCTGGATGATAATAATGCATACCTACTCCTAGAAGCCTTAGAGAAAGAAAATGGAGCGATATGTCTCTATTTAAAACACATAACAGGGACGGCAACAAGTCTAAGTACGTCAATGACACATAAATTAGTCCTATGTGTATTCAGAATCTGTCCTGCTCGCTTTACTGAGCCGGGCAGTTTATAATCCCAGGCTGAGCAACATTTCGTGCTACTTTGAATCATGGTTTACCCTGGACGCCTCGCTTCCACATACCAGTACTAAAAACGTATGTACGACATTCACCCTTTTACAAGGGCGAGAGGTAGATCTTACAATATACCGCTTTACTCTTCTTCATTGTCGTATTCAACTTGTTTGATAGCGTAACCTTCAACGAACCCGTCGGGATCGCACGCCCTAGTGAGGTCGATATCATTTTCGCGTGCCCAGTTACGGACAGCCGTCTTGTCAACCCTGACTCTGGGGACAAGTGGCAGTTTCGGATTTTTGTCTTCCTTCTCCTTTCCGTGTATATTCGCATCCACACCCCCATCCCTATCGGCGTCTCGGTCAGTTCTGGGGGGGCCAAGACCGGCTTCCTCGACGACCCCCATCTCTCGCAGCACGGCAAGGCAGTCTTCGGGGACGATCCAGGTATCTCGCGAGCACTGCTCCACGTCAACGACAAGGCCCTCTTGCTCTTTGACCTTGTCTTTCCCCCTCTCTCTTTCTCTTTCCTTCTCTCTTCTTGTTGGTCTGTTGGTGTGAGCAGACTCGGCAGATGTCGGTGGCAGATCCAACTCGAGGATCCACCGAGTGATCTCACCGGCCCAAAACCGCTTGTATCCCTTACGTCCAAGCTCCGAGATGGGCTTTTCGGGACCACCCAAGATGCCCTCGCGTCGCGAAATCTCGTAGGATACGCCCATGAGCAGGGCACCGAGGCCCTTGCGCTGCCATGGTGGAAATACGAGGATGCACGCTAAATTATTGTTATCCCAGGACATTTTCTCTTTCGAGAAGAAGCCGACGATTTGCGGTCGGGGGCGCGGAGGCAGGGAAGTGGAGGTGGACGCCAGCAGGTTCGACGATGTAGGTATAGAATTGTCGGGTTGGGCGGGTGGCTCGGGAACCGAACTGGCCTGTACAGAAGACGTTGTGTGTGTTTCGGAGAGCGGGGGAGTGTAGACTAGGAGAAAGTAGTTGAAGCCCGTGACGTCGAAGAACACCGATTTGTTATCTAGGAAGAGCTTCGCGAAGAGTGAGAGGTTCTGGCAGAACAGCTGATTTTATAGTTAGCCTTCGCGGCGATGGTGATGGGAGAAGAGCGTCAACCTACCCCGTCTTTCTCGCCGTCTACTTCCCAAACGCTCCATTCCCCTTCGTCGACCACAGCGACACCAGCAGGCGGGCCGTCACAGTCGGGTCGACTCTTCCCTTTGCCTTTCGCCGTGCCCGTGGGACTGGCTGTGGTTGTTGCTGGTGCTGGTGCTGGTGCTGGTGCTGAATTTGTATGCAACCTGCTAACAGTTTTCGAGTGACGCGGGTGCGTATAGATCTTAGTCCCAGGAACAAATGCCCTTTTCTCGCAATATTGCACATGCTTCCACCAGGGCACCATCTCCTTCGAATACTTGAAGCAGCAAGGACAGACGTACAGTCGGTCAAGCATGGGTAGCTCACGCTTCCCACCCCCAATCTTGGCGTTGGCGGCTCCGGCTCCGGCTCCCACTCCGGCTCCCACATTGGCCGAGACATCGCCTAGAACTTCCTTCCCGTAATATGACGGGTACCATGCCTTGAAGCTGGTGCTGCCGAACACGATCTTATCGATGTTGCGGTCGGAGCGAGGGGTTCCCGGGGGTTTGGGGGTCTTGGATTTGTTTGGTGCGGTGCGGGTGCGCTTCGGTGTGACGGTAACAACGTCAGCAGCAGTTCCTGAGCCCGAGCCCGAGCCCGAGGCCACCGGTACAGGACGCGCTGGTTGATGTAGAGGTCTCGGGGCAAGAAGGCGGGATTGCGAGGGCGAGGATAGTCGTGGTCTTGATTGCCTTGGTCCCGGAGGGGAGCGAGAGCGAGCGTGGACACGGCGACGGGACTGCAGTTGTGATTGTGATTGTGATTGTGACTGTGACTGTGACTGTGAATGTGACCGGCTGGGCTGAGCATCCTGCCTGCTTCCGTCGTCTAGAGGGGGCGGTGGCCGCACATTCTCCTTGGATGCGGGAGACACCGCAGATTCTGGCTCTGGTTTGGTTGTGTCTTTGTGTTTGGCAGCTGTCGCTTTGGTCTGGATCGTCGCGGCGGCGAGGTTGGCGGTAGCAGGTTTCGGCGCGTGAGCTTTCCTCCCTCGAGAGGCCAGTCGCGTGTCTGCGGCGCCAGACGACTTTTCGGTCGAGGTGTCGGCGGTGGCGCGTGCCCGGCCGCTTCTCAGTCTATGTTCTGGCTCTGCGCCGGCATCTGGGTGCTGACGAGTCGATCGACGCGCGGGTGCGTCTTGGACGGTGCTGGCGATGCTCGTTGGGCCGGCATCATGCGGTTGTTTGCGCTTCTGAGGCGCCATGCTGCTACAAGGAAATACAGACGGGGAGGCGCATGTTGGTGCTGAGCCTCCGACTAGCAGATCAGCTAGAGCCGCATAGAATCGGTATTGTTTATGGACGAGACAAGATTGTCCAAAGAGAAGCTGGCAATGGCACCAGCAATGGCAATGGGCATGGGCTCTCAACGATTACGTAATTACGCGGACATCTCGCGTCCCGACCACCGGGCACTGTACAAGTACAAGGTTGATGGTGTTGTATGTACAGAACGCTGCAGATTACAGCGCACCAACCCCACCAAACGCGAATACTAAATTTGCACGTGACATCCATCGGAATTGTTGCCTCCTGATACAGCTCCTTACACATACCTAGGTTAAGTAGGTAGTTATGTTGGTAATAAAACACCACCATCTAAGCAATGTAACTAGTCTATTAATATGTGATGATACAGTGAGGAATTTCTAGCATTAGGTACACACAACCACTTGTATTTCAGGGCGGGGAATGGCAATGACCAGGCTCATCCAGAGCGACGAGAAGGTTACCCGCCCAGATGCACGTTTCTATTCAGACACCTCGACGAAAAGACACAAGACAGATCTGAAATAGCAGCAGAACATGAGAATTGCGTGGGACGGCTGGTCGGCAACGAGTCGACTGTTGAGAGCTGAAGCTGCCAAACCACCCCTATCCCACCCATCGTGCCAGTACTAGTGCAGTGCTGAGAAAACGATATTTGCGGTATCTAGTACAAAGATGCGCCGTGGTATTCGTGCTTGGTGGCGGCATTACTTACAACCCGTCCTTCCATCTCTCGTTCTGCCAACTGTGACAATCCCGGCGGTAGCTCGAAACTCACGCCACCGTGCTCCTGCGCGCACCACAAGCGGTACGATCCCATCCTTGAGCACGTAACAGGCTGTGTGATGTAAAAGAAAAGTGAAATTCGATAATACACGGGTTCCGATACTTTACATGCCCTCGAAGTCGCCGCCAAGGTCATCCTCGTCCAAGTCGCCCTCTTGTATCTCTTTCGCCATTTCCCGTTCTCGTTCCCGAGCCTCCTGGGCGTTCTTGAGCTCCAGGCGGTGTTGGTTCATAGGAAAGCGCATAGCCTGCCCAAAACATTCGTGTTAGCATATGGTCTTTAGTAATTAAGAAAAGAACAACAAAGCAGTGGACAGAATCGAGTTATACCTTGACACTTTCATCATGAAGACCGAGGCACGCTCTGATCCTGTCGTGGAACGCTTCTCCAGGCTCTCGTGTGGCGTAGACATCGCCGATCTCTTTGCTCTTCATGAAACCGTGTTCCCGATCCAGCGTGGCCTCTATCACGCCGTCGCGAATCGCCTTGGCGACTATGTACTCAGCGCTCTCCTCGCTACCTAGATGTAGCCGGATGCATATGTCCCGAAGCGAAATTCTGCTGTAGCTCAAGCTCATCATGCGAATACCTGTCTTGATAACATTCTGACGTAGGCGGAGGATGAGAGAGTAGGTACCATCGCGGCGGAACGTATCGGCGTGCTGAGAAATGGTCGTCTCGAAATCCTCTAGATTACCTACACGCACGGCTTGAACAAGTAGGAAATATGGTCGCAGTGCCTGCTCCATGTTCGAAGCACGGAAGGTAGCCCGCTCGGGAATGTCGCCCATGAGAAGCTCCACCACGAGCAAGAGCTTTGTCGCGGTTTGTGCGAAGCCAAGTGCACAGTTGCTGGCCGGCGATTTACGAGTTGCCGCAGTCAGATGTTCGTGAGCTTCGGTGTACCGCAGTTGGATTGCTCGGATACGACCAAGGTAGTACAAGAAACGCGCAACCTGGGTATTAGCGGCATTTTCGGGGAATTGCGTGTGAGACACAAGCAGATCAGCTTGTGAGATGTGAGAAGTAAGGAGGTAGTTCCGGAGCAGCAGAACGATAACAGAAGCCTGTGTATCGATGTCTTTGCGCAAGACCGCCGTCCTGAGGGCAGCCAACAGCGTCGGCCGAATCGCCACCATGGGCGATCGAGGCGATGGGGGAAGCGGCGCGAGTTGCTCGCAGAACAGGGAGTAGTAGAAATAAGCCTTTGCAGAAAGGGAATCTAAAGTCCGCCGGTTGAGAGAGTGTATGCGCTCAGCCAGAGACTCGGAAAACTCGGCACCCTGTTGAAACTGCTTGGAATCAAATAGATAAACCTGTATGAGTATGCCTAGGAAGATGTCGACCTCAGGGATGATATCCTTAATTTCTTTCTTGGTACTGTTCTTGGACCCTTTTGGATCGGTATCAATGTCCATATCCGCACTGGACTGCCGTCCTAAGGGCAAATCGCCCTTGCCGATGGCAGTAAGTAGTTGCTTCGCCACGCCCGCGGACGCGCTTGTCGGAGGGAAGGTTTCGGTGATAACCTGTGCAAGAATGTCGGAAGTGAGGGGTTTGCGAAGGGATGAGATGGACCGCAGAGCTCGCAACGTGAATCTCGAGTCAAACAAAGTTACAGCACGGTCGAGTAGTGCAAAATTGCTCTTGATATCTATAGAATTGGATATGTGCATTAATAATGTTTCAAGGCTCGGACTAAAAGTTGATATGGCGAGTGGCCTGCCTACCTGTGATAGCCTGGGTAACGGGGTCGACCTTGACTTCGAGGTCCTGGTCCTTGTCCAGGTCCTCCATGGTGACGTCTTCCTCAGCATCGGAGTGTGGCAGTCGTGACGGTTGCTTTACGGCTTTGGAGGGTGGGACAACCACTGTCATATCCTCGCCCTCCTTGACACCCTTCTTGCCCTTGCCCTTCATCGAAGACTTCTCGTCTGTCATGTCAACATCTTTGTTATTACGGATGCCGTTCTCTACGGGCTCATTGCCGTTCGGATGGGGCGTCTTGCCTGGCATGGCGGCTGTGGGAGAGAAGAACAAGGAGGAGTGAAGCAGTGATAGCCAGCGTCCGGCTCGCTCGATGGCTGCAGTGGTGGTAGGGGGGGCCGGATGGATAGTTGCGAACGAGGAGGCTGCTTAGCAAAGCGGGCTGCGGTCAGGCTTAGCAGAGCCGTTGGGTGCGGTGGTCGTTGACTGGTGATGGCGTGGGAGCAGATCAGATGACGAATCCAGACGAATCCAGAACACGGCACGAGGCAAACAGTGGTGTGTGGCACCTCTATGTATGATGTATGATGTATAGAGCAGTCGCAGTCGGGAGAAAGGAGCGGGCGCAAGAGTTGGATAATCGTGGTGTTGGCTGGTGAAGATGAAAGACTGATAAGGAAGAAGAGAATGGAGAAGGGATGGGTGGATGATGATGATAATGGTGGTGCAGCGCTACGCGGTGCGGTGCGGTGCTGTGTTGTGCTGTGCTGTGCTGTGCTGTGCTGCGCTGTGCGTGCTGTGCTGGTGGTGCTTAGTGGATTGGGGTGGATTGAGTTGACCGGTGGATGCTCCAGCGAGCGAACGGACGGACGATGTCAATCTGTTCAGGTGATGTAGGCTCGAACTTTGATGCTCTGCGAAGGCGGAATACTGTACAGTACCAATGGACGCTGTTAGGTACTTACCTGGTAGGCTATACTTAATACTTTGGCCTCGCAGGGACCGGGAGCTCGTGGCAGAATTAATGGGGGTTCGGGAATGCTGTAAGCCTTCCACAGGTGTCTAGCTGTGTCTCTTGATCGGTCTACCTAATCAACACCCAGTAACCCACTAGGGCTGCTGCCGCTGACCCACTCCACTATTGCCGGCGGTGCTCAGGGTGTTTGCGCAATGTACATACTTCTGAAGTACCTACTTATCAGTCAGTACCTAAGGGACTTACATATGTATATATCGGCGCCTTGATTTGCAGCCTTAGATACCTGTAATTTGCATGCTAATAATGTAGGTACCTACATATACCTTCTACATGGAAGCCTCTGAAGATACTGTAGGCATTTAAAGACCTCTTGTTAGATGGAGGTGAGTAGTATACTATATGTAGGTAGGGTTCGCTACATGTAATATTGAGCTCTAGCTACAGTACTTCATCGGAATCGCAGCCTCTACTTACAGTACCTACCAGTATTGATTGTGAGAAGTGTACTGTACGGATCTCTCCAAGAGCGAGATTCTGGCAGGGGTCCCCAGTTGTACACCAGTTACTTGCAGCTCGATGGATCAGGGTGACGTTGTCGAGTCGGTGCCTTGTCTTGCCTTTTTCGCCTCTGCAAGGAGGTAGGTATCCACTCTACACCTCTAGCTCCCTATCGCACTGCAGCGAGCACCTCTCGCTGGGCGAATTACACATTACCTATAGTACACTACTCATTACGGCACACGGGAGTGTTCACAACATCACCAGCAACTTTAAGGGCAATGATGCGGATTCAGAACCCATGTCTAGCCTTAGAGATGACCTGACTAACAATGGGTTCTTGCTTATTTACGATTTATCCTCTTTACAGCCATCTTCGCACCGTAGGTAGAAATATGTAAGTCGCAAAATATGTTATTGCTGAGCATCGCTGCTGACGAAAACGGGCGAAAGCAAGCGCGCCCTCCTATCAATTATTTTCTGATATGGATTGGTATCATTGATCTAGGGTTACCCTTCCTGACGCCGGGGCCGTTCCTTCCAACGTAGAAATTCCCTTAAAAACACATATCGCAGAATCCAGACGCCATTTCCCTCTAAAATCCTGCCCATCTCATGAAGAGGAAAGGATGGAGGAACTAAAAACCACGGTTCATTGCAATGTTGATACCCAGATTGAGGTTGATGGTACAGTAAAACCTGCTACTACTGATTTCCAGTATGTGTGGTACCACTTGCAGCAGGATCGGATGAAATACTGCCAGCACCAGATTGTGGAACAAAATTATCAGCTGAGGACGGGCGCCCCTTCCTCTTGAGGTTCGCATCGGTGGGACGATCTGGTTCCTACTTGTCGTCCTTTCCAGATGTGACCTTGGCGGCCTGAATGGCGCTCATCTTAGCAATCCAGTTGGGAGACGGCTGCACCTTGCGAACAGTACGGAGTTCGTCAGACGTGTAACCCGGAATGCGGATGTTGTAGACACGCTCAAGAACCAACTGAATGTCACGGATTTCCAAGACCTTGCTACCGCGTTCCTTAGCGAGCCGGCAGGCCATATGTAGAACGTCATCAACAAAATGGTCGGCTACGCCGAGAACAGACTATACGGAGTCGCGTTAGTGACGTGAACTTGAATACTAAAGCGCGATTTATTATAGTATGCAGGGACAATGAGAATCTTACCTCTTCGACGTCCGGTGTAAGGTAGTTGCCTTCAGCACCTGGGGAGCCACCGCCACAGACCTGGCGCACAAGCTCATCGAGCTTCTTCTTGGACAGGACGTGATCGCCTTCAGTATCGAATTGCGGGATGGGCATCTTCGCAATAACGGGTTGGTTCATAACACCACCCGCGCCGTTGCCACCGCCATAGGTTGGTCGGCCTGGGGTATTACCACCACCAACAGCAACAGGCTGTGGTGGTGCTGTTGCTTTGTCGTGCAATGTTTTTGGGATGGGCATCTTTGACGTGATGGTTGGCTGGGCCTGTTGCTGTGGATGCGCGTGGGTGTGTGCTGGCTGCGCAGTCATTCCAGTTACGCTGGGAGTATTATTTGCCATACCGCCGGATGAGTTGTTTGGTTGCCCGGTAACGTTAGATGACGAGTTGGCTCGGTTTACTGCAGCTGCGTGGCTAAGCGGGCGAACGTTTGAGCCAGGGGCCTGGTGGGCGGATTGGGGTGTCTGCACTCGAGAGGTAGGTGCCTGTGTGGGTGTGCCGGCAGATTGAATGTGGGCATTTGAAGAAGCAGCAAGAGCCGTATTTACTGGTGGCAAATGTTGTGTATTGGTGCTGGGTTCCATCTTCACTTGAGGCGCGGGCGCAGAGTGGGGTGTTTGCCCAGGTGCACTTGTTGAGGGTGTCGCCGGCGTTGCCGGGGTCAGGGCCTGAGGTGCGTTGGATGCTGGTGCTGGTGCTGGTGCCGGTGCCGGTGGTTGCGGTTGCGGTTGCGGTTGCGGCTGTGGTTGCGGTTGGGGAGTTTGCTGGGCTCCGCCTCCGACAGAACCGGCTCTTGCCGCAGCCATCTGGGTGGTTTTGGCCGCATCCATGGCTGCGTTGATGGAAGCAGTCGGAACTTGCATCGGATGTGCTGACGCTACTCCGCTCGAGTTTACTCGCTGCATTGGCTGAGCGCGTCCTGGAGCCGAATTTTGCACCTGCGTGCTATTACTTTGGCCGGGTGCCAGCTGGGCCCTAACGCTTTTTACGTATGCCTCGGCGTCGGCGTATAACTTTTTATCTGTTATTCTTTGCTCTTGGTAACGTTTCGCGTCATCTTGGGAAATTGCTATTCCCTTCTCTCGTCGGTCCTTCATCATGGCGTCAATCTTATTGAGTTTGGTTCTGATAACCTCCATCTGCATGAGGGCTCGGGCATATTTGCCCTTCAACTCGGTGAGCCATTTCTGCCCTTCCTCTGGAGTGTGCTGGGATGGGATGGGTACAATTGCCCATGGGAGTTTGTTGATATGTTCTATGATATGTCTAGGAATGCCACCTGGTTGCCCAGTTGTCGGCACGATGTTGGAAGCGGGCATGTTGGTGTTCATGGTGCCGGGATTCGCAGAACCGTTGTTGATGGGGGGAGCCTGAGGCCGATTGAGGGGCATCGCGGCCTTTTGAACTGTGGCGGCGGAGCTTTGGGCATGGGCCTGTGCTTGGGTTTGAGTTTGTGCTTGCGCCTGGGCCTGGGCCTGTGCTTGTGCCTGGGCCTGAGTGTGGGCTGGAGCTTGTGTTCCTGGGTTCGGTGGCTGTTGGGAGCCAGCCACCTGGCGAGCATGAAGTGCCTTAATCTTATTCATGACCATCCGCGAGAATTCGGAAATCTTTTGCTTAGCCAGCAGGTGCTCTTGTGATTCCGGGGGGTTCTGGTCGATCTTGGCCCAGAGTGTCTGGAGGCCGTCTTCGTATCTCTGGCGCTCTGAGGCACTCAGATATTGTATAGTTCGCATGTTCTCGGGGCGGAGAAGCGGCACCGCTGGCTGCGACTGATTTGAGGGTTGTTGATTCATTTTGGCGATGATTTGATAAGCCGGGAGTAGGGTGGTAGAGGTGATACCGGGGCAGACCAGGGGCGGTCCTACTGGCCGCTAAAGCAAACGAAAAACGTGTCCCAGAAACCTAAATAGATAAATGTGCGCCAAGTGAGTTTATGAATGATAGACCGTGACGTGGATGGTGGGATGGTGCTGATGCGTGAAGCGTGGAGCGTGGAGCGTGGAGCGTGAAGCATGAAGTGTAAATGTCCGCGTCGAGGTAGGCTGTCAATGGGATGGGTGGTGGGGAGATTGGGGAAGGCGAGGCGGCCCCGGATGAACGTCCCACTATTACCTACCGACACTACTGTGTGTATTATGTAAGCATTCCCTGCTTACTTATCCTTTGTTTTACTCTCTCAACTCTTGATTACTTACATATGTAGTAGGTGCCTACCTAATATAATAATATAGCCCGCTGTTCTCTGTATCAATTGAAATATTGGGATTAGAGGGAGTGTAATCAAAATGTCGAGGTTCTCCAATTATCACGCGACAGGATCCCCCGTACGGTAGTTTTCGTCCGCAACAGAAACACATATGTTGTATTCAAATTAGACAGAATGATCCCCCGCACCGTGACACTATGTATGTATGGTTATCATGAGCATTATGATCATCGTCATCATCATATTCATCATCGTGAGTCAAGCCCATCCGTGTGATTTGTCCATGGCTGAACACCGATCTAGAGGTATATCGAAAAAGGTCGGAAATAAGAGTGACCGCATGCATGCAGCGTCCAGCTTGCTTTTCAATAAGCTGGGTATCCAAAATCCCATCGTCTTTGAAACAATCCCCTGGCCTCTGAGGCCATCGCTCTATGTAAGCCATCCCTTTTATATCTGGCGGTCCTAAGTCCAACTCTTTTGTTGACTGTTGTCCAATCCAGCCCAATAGTAACCTCGAGGCAGCACAATTTAGCATCATATCGTTCGCATAAAGAAAGGAGGAGCAAAACAATGGAGAACCGAACAGGGGTCGGGACGTCCGGGTCCTAGGTCTAAGGTAGGAGGAGATGGCAAGATGTAGCTCCGTTGTAACATGTACAGCCTAACGGTGGCAAGCCCCCAAGTCGTTGGTCGTGTTTGCCGTTCTATATTCCGCGATTCACGCATAGTCGACTTCCATAAAAGAGAAGTACGGCAATTCACGAGCGAAGAGCTCAGCATCATCTATAATGACTTCGTCATCGCTATTTGGCTCCTTCAGCTCTTCAATACGTTCCGGCAAAGGCCCAGAGAAATGGATGCTGGTGCGATTTTCGCCTTTTCGTCGCACACGCCGATAAACAGGGCCTGGGTCGTTGGCATCGGCCCAAGGTAAAATATCCTCGCGGTCGGAATCGCTGTCTCGTTCGCTGATTGTACGTTTGCTGATGCTGCCAGACTTCATCCGACGGATGCGCCGTGCCTGGCGATCTAATCTCAGTTGCACCTGGAATTCGTCGTCCGGGTCTAGCTCCTCACTGTCAGAGTCGAAAGTGCTCAAGTGCTTGACCCCTGCCGTGAGAGCAGGATCTAATTCATGTGTTGCACGGGACCCCGATCGACTACGCTCTGATTCGCCACCGTATTCAATGGCATATGGCCGAATGACATCGACCTGTATTTCTTCATCACTGTCGAGTGAATAGTCGCTTAGTTCTTCGACAGCAAAGCCGGCCTCGTCAATGCGGATAGTCGCACCCCCGCTTATAGCGGCAATGGCAGCAGCAGCGGTAGTGAATTGATAGCCAAGACGCTTGTGGAAACCATGTATCTCCGATAAAGGTGATTGTGGAGGGCTCGCGGACGACTCGGATTCGTCGTCGCTTGAATGAGACGACCGCGGCGAGATCTCCTCAGCACGCGGGTGTCGGGTGTAGCTGAATTTGTTTCCGCCCAGAGGGCGAATGTTGGGCCCTGGCCCCTTGTACTGGCGCGTTTTCGCCTGAGACGACGGTTTCCCACTAGTAGCCGAGGGTCGACTTTGTGCGGGCGATGTTTTGGTTGGCGTCTCGGGCGGTGAAGTCGGCTTACCGCCAGCCATGGCGTGGCCGACGTTTAGAGCGGGAGCTCTAGGCCGCATCATCTTTTCTGGTGGGCTGGTTTATTTCGTGGGATGGCTCCCGCTGGAGCGAGTCAAGTCGCTTGCACTCTTATCAACGGATTCAACCGGGTCTGATAGTGTGGGGTAGAGATCGCGGGGAGATAAAAAGTAGGGTGCGTGGGACGGTGAGATTTAGATATATCAATGATTAAGGTGTGAAACCCCAGAGCAAGAACCTCCAACGTGGAGAAGTCAAAAGAGTCCGATAGCTTGTCATGATAATCTCTTAGAGCACTGAGGTTGATGCAGGCCGGACACGGCTGCACAGCTTCTTCGCCGAAGAAAATAGAATCAGAACCGATATGTGGGCGTAAAGGGTAGACCCCGATATGGAACGAATTGGTTTTGTACCAATCGAAAAATGTACGAGCTCAGCTAAGACTCCCTTCAGCGAACGCAGTTTGCCTATGGTCATGTATAGAGAATAGAGAAACAGTTCAGCGCTAGAGACGAGAAAATCTCAATGGGATCGGCCGGGCGTATACGAATTATGCCAGGTCGTTGGAATTTATACCTCCCTCCCAACGGTGTGGCCGGAGCAGAGCAGGAGGGGCAAGAGGAGCGCTGGCGCAATACGCTGGCGCAATGCGCTGGCTGCACGTTTCAAGAATCGAGAAGAAAAAAATTCAATGGGGACGGAAACGGACACGGGCTGGTCCAGTATTTCTGCCGGACGAGCTCGCACGAGCGACTCTAATACGTCGAAAATGCCAGGGGCGTGGATGGGTTGGGGGCGGGTCCAGCAGCAGAATGGACTGATAGACGCCAGCCAATATACTGAGCGGCTTAATCACACAAAAGGTGAGCGAGCGATAAAATGGGGGTCTGCGCTGCGGAGCCAGTATAGACGGCGTTAATGTAACAGCCGCTGAAAAGAGGAGGGTTAACTTCACCAGCGAGCCTATGTCGGAGGATTTCGCCGTGTTGTTGCGGGCTTGGGCAGCAATGCTCGCTAGATTTCCAGGTACTCCCCGGTTCCTGTTGCTCTACGGCCAGGCCATAGTCGTCTTCATTGCAGCAAGGGGCGTGGAAAACAGGGGCGATGGACAATAGCACGAGGCATGGTGAGAGCTAGCGCAGCGCAGTGAAGGCAGTTAGTCAAAGAGGCGATGACGACTCTTTTGAGGTACCGAGCTGAGGCGGTGGGAGTCGACAAGATTTGGAGGCAATGCATGAGTTGGCAGTCCCCGTCCCCGTCGCCGTCCCCAGGGCCCTGGTTGCCCGTTGCCCTGGTTTATTAAAAAGTCTGAAGGTTTAAGACGGCTCAAGCGAGGATTCGCTGCCGCGAAGCTAGCTACTTCAGGCGCTACTCAGCGCAGTCTATGCGAACGTATAAGGGCGAGACAAGACTATAGTACCATACCATGGGGGCATAGAGCTGGCGGGCGTCGAGGTCGACCCAAGTAATCAGGGATGGCGGCAGTCTTCGTGCCCAATGATCGCGGGACCCGTCCTGCAGGATAGAGAGAAAGGGAAAGGTCGTTGAGGGCGGTGGAGGATGGGCTGCTTGGCTGGAGGCCGTGAATGGGACCCGGTCCCAGGGACCCGCATCGAGACTTTTCGAGAAGCAGGCCAGGAAAAAAAAAGATGGATGCTATAGGGCAATTGGATCGGACCCAAGACGTCTTTCCTGTCATTCGTTCTCTCTAGTCATGTTGGCTAATATGGTAAATTTGGTGAAGGTTGCGGCTGTTCGCACATGATGCTACTGTATTCATCTCACCTCATATGGCGATATAGGTATGGCGATATGGCGATATGGAGGGCATCTAGCCGTTTCCCTTGCACCTAGCGCCTCCTTCGACCTGCCTAAGTTGGCAAGCCAATGCCGGCGAGGCGGGACGCATAATGATCTCCCGCTACTCTGCTGTCCGTTCTCAAGTCAACTCGGTGAGTTCTTAGAGCGATGTAATGATAATGAATAACACCTGCGCTAGCCCGAGATACCGCGGAGTAAAAGTGGTCAGATCGATCAAGACAAGACAGGAGAAGATGATTACCCGAGGGCTATTGCTCGGCAATGAAAAGATCATTAGGTGCGATCCCTATGGGAGGATTTGTCGATAGTATAAGATACGAGCGAGCAGTTCTGTTCTACCTATGTAGAGACGCCCAACAGAAATGTCGGACAGCCGCACCGCCATGTGCGCCGGTGTATACCTACAACACATGTAATTTGGGCACATGCTTATAGAGATACGTAGACGATGCGACACGATGCGGGTAACTGCTGATAGGTAAGTGATTATACTTATTGTTGGTCGCACAACTTCGTGGCTTCGTGGATTCACGGCCAAGACTCTGCGTATACTAGGCAGGTACCTAGTATAAGAGGGAAGAAAGTTGGTGCCAAAGTACGGGCTGGCTGGGGCTCGCCACTAATAACCTTAGTACTGGCTTAGCAACGGATCCCTTCCGTGCAACGGGGCCGACCCCCACCGAGGGGTGGTGCTACATTGGGTAGGTATCAACTTGCGTCACTGTCACTCATTGCGAACCGTCCCCTTTATTATTGTACGAACCGCTGCACATACCGCAGGTATTTCCGGGGTCCATCATAACCATACACGGCGAATTGCCGTGATTCGATCGTAATTGGCCCTATTCAGTTCTGAGCCACCAGTCCCGCGACTCTCGGCCTTCGGCTTTCGGCTGGTGTGTGGCCCATCATGTCTCTTCTTTCAGCACACTTCGAGCAGATCGCGATATCATGCCAAGGCATCGATAGTCTCCCGTATGCATCACCACTGCGCAGAACACGTAAGCGTAGGTCTCTAACTCAGACGACACCAGATTCCCCCCGGCCAAAATCTTCACCAACGCCCTTCTCTCCAACCATGACATCACGTCCTTGATCCGCGACACCGAGGCCCACGAACGCGCCCTGTTCTCTGTCCCGCCACCACCGCCCCCTGCGACGGCGCCGGCTCAGCCGCAGGAAAATGTGAAGCAGTCCTCGCGTCGACAAACCGTGTTCAATGTCGCTTCTGGCGAGGTTACCACATCAGCGAGCACCGGTCGAACAGGCGTGGCGCCTAAACGGAACACGGCCGTTGCAGCCGTCTTGGGGGGCGACCTCCACGAGCAGATCCGGAGGGGCGAGCGGCGCGGCGGCAAAGACGACGTCGACGTCGAGGTACTGCTCCGAGGTGCCGAGAAACTCTGCGGCGTGTACCCATTACCCGGCGCGTTAGAGCGAATAACGGCGCAACGGACTAAATACGCACACAGCGGGAGCACGCTGGCCTACTACGAGGCCAAAGTCGAAGAGCAGGCAGAGGCCTTGAGGCAGATGAACAAAGATCACTGGATGGATGACGATGACGATGAAGAGCTCGAAGGCGATGCCGGAGACAACGACGAGATGATCACGGAGGAGGATTTGAGGCGCACCGAGGCTGAAGTTCGTGAGCTGGAGAGGAAGAAGAAAGAGCTTCAGGAGAGACTTCGCGGCATGGATAAGGACCTGGCAGACCTGTTGCATATGTGAAACGGATTGAATTCATGATACCCCTCGTAAGGCACGGCGTTTACTCGGATGTTTCTTGTTCATTATCTCCGCCATCTCATGTGCCTGAAATGTTTGATAACCGAGAAACCTGACTGCGTGTGTGGTCGAGTTCGGGCCAACCGTTTCCGAAGTGATACGAGCCGCTAAGGCTTATGCTATCAAAGAGGCACCTGTAGCCGGCACATAAACTATGTGTCCATATGAAGGTGAACTGTTATCTAGTGAATCTGTTGTCTGTCTTAGGTACCTAATGTAGCAGATAAGGATCTTGCGAGTCCACGATAACATGGGCGCTGCATGGCATCTTCTGCTAACAAGATAGCCTCTCACCACCTAACCCAACCCCACAGGCCCCCTCTCGATCACTACTTGGATATCATGCTCTCATTCCCCGTCTTTCTTGGGATCTGTTAAGCAGCTAGTTAGGTGTTGGCCTGTTACGTGTCTTGTACGCATGCGAATTACTCACGCCGGTTCTTCTCCCACTGCATCGGCATACCGCGGTAATGGGAGCGCAGCACCTTTGGTCCTGGGCCGGTCTGCTGGAGCTGCTCCTGCGATGCGGCAGAATCCGTGCCATTTCCAGTCCTCGATGCATCGTTTGCAGACACAGTCTCGGCCGCCGACTGCTCGGTATCCTTTGCGGGGACGTTTTGGTTCTGGTCCGTTGCGGCGTTACTCATTTTGGATATGAGGTGATACGTTTTGTTGGTCGCGTTGGTGGCTGTGTTTCGGGTTGAAAATAAAACTAGTTTTGATGAATAGCTCATGAAAGTATCTAAACAGAGGTGTCTAGATTCTACTGTATGTCCTATGTTATATATAGGTACTAAGGAGGGCCAGATAGTAGCTGCCTGAAGCATTACGCAGCGTTTCACGATGCGACTTTGACTAAGCCTGACGTCATTTCCACCTGGATGGTAACTCGGAGATAGTGAAGTTTCTTGCTACTGCCAGATACTTACAGTAGTGATAGGATTCTCGTTTTCTGGGTTACAGGGCCAATGTACCTAGGTAGTCGATCAATCAATTCACTTAAGCTATACTACAATGGCCAGCAAAATTATAAGGTTTGTGTCAATGGCACCATCGCCATCCTTGAAGAATCGCCTATCGCCTGGGCAGTTCAAATAATTTCGCTTCCCTGACGATGTCGGCTCGCGTCGTCTTTGAGTCTATCAGTCGACAGTCAGTTCACCCGAAGCGCCGTGCTTATCCGTCACCTTCCATGACCCGAGTAAATACATGTCCTGCTGCGAATCTCAGTGCGGCGAGGCAAGGCAAGGCATTGACAACCCTAAATCTTGATATCGGGGATCATCAGAGGTTTTACTTCGCGAGCCTCTCTGGACCACTCCCTCATGATACTCAACCTCGACGTCGCCATACTTGCCCAGTACCGATTTGAGTACCGTTGGCATGATAAGCTCTGCTGTGGCTGTAGCGACGTGGCAAAAGACGTTCTGAGTGGTTTGGGGGCAAGGCATAATATTGGTTAAGACGGGCCCCATATAAAGATGGCATTAGGTACCTACCACTTTCGGTTGGCTACGTAAATACACTCACCATCTTACACATACTAGTACAAATAACATGATGGCGGATGACTACATCTATTTGGGGGCTAGGTTTCGGTAGCTGGACTAAATAATAGCGGCACCCCTTCCTGCTTCAACTGAGTTCCAGGCTCGGGAGGCAGTACTATGAGCTTGGTTTTCAATTCTCATCACGGCGCAGGGTATATACAACATTTACCTATATGTAGGTAGTTTTCGTCCCAGGCTAGCTGTGGCTACCTTTTGGAACGCTATGAGCCAGTCGACATCCTCTTTCGACCATCACGAAATTGAAATTTCCAGCTAGCGGACGGCCCGAAGAAACCGCTGCATCGCCTTCATGTTGTGGAAGCTGCAAAAACTCAGCCACTCTCTCTCTGGCAGTGCACAATGATATTGAGCACAGTGCTTTACTTACTGTACGGGGGTGCTCACGCGCCTTGGTTTTCGGGATCCGACTGTCAAAGCCTAGCCTGAACTTATGACCTGGGGGCCGTTAGACGCTGGCTTTATGAATTTATCGCCACAACTCATTGGTTTTGAAAGGTCGAAAACGAAAATATGAAGGCATTTTTGGCAAAGTTTCATCGGTCATCTGGGTCTCGGTTATCGACGCCGGCCAGCAGTGCTCACGATGTTTTCGCGCGCCTCCCCTTTGAACTCCATGTCCTGATAATCGCCTACTTGGAACCCAGAGACATAGACGCGGCCGTGGGCGCTAGTCGCATTCTACGACTGGTGTGGTTGAGCGATGAGATCTGGCCTGCCCTGGCTGACCGCGTTGAGTAACCCCTGGAGTCGTTTTCTTCCTGTTCTGGCAGCTTGCCGAGTCAAGAATCTCCCACTAGAGCAATAGACGTGTCTCGGGAGCATGCAGAACTCCTAAAACCTATGCCGATTTTCCCTAAAAGAGTAACCGCTGACTCCAGTGAGCTATAGTGGTTCCCGGGACTTGTGCAGCACATCCGCTCGGCTGGTATTGATGAGCCGGTGAGGAGCGATCTGTTCCGCCGGAGAGTACATCGCATTTGCAGACGGACTGAGGGCAAGTTCGCCGCGGCGATGCACTATGGTTTTGGCCTTGCATCCGACGAGTTCTTTCAGTTGAGTAAGAATGTCCCCGTCACAGAGGGCGGCGTCCATTCATACGAGAGCGTGGAGAACCTAGAGATAGATGACGCACAACGGTTCTCTCGCTTTATGATGTATTCCAACAGCCGCACGGCTTGGTGGCCCGAAGGATATAGCATGCCGGTAAGCCTTCCCTTTTCTCGCTAGAGCCATGTAACTAGAGCTTCATGCGCCATCAAGACAATGCGCGGTGGCTTGGGGAAAAAAACCTGTTACTTACTCCACATAATATAGTATCTAGCCGTTGTCGACGATTTGCGAACGAGAGCTAGAAGGGTCTACCTATTCCCTGATCATGGTAAGTCGATACGTGGATATAAGACAGCCATGGGCAAGAAGCTGTTTATCATGGGACATGACACTAAGTTGCATGTCTGGCATTTGGAGCTTAATCGTTTGGAGTCTTTTGAAGTGCCTGAGAATTTTAAACGTTGCATTACGGAAGGCGAAGAAGTACTCGTAGTTTCTCAGAATTCCGATGTATATCTTTGGAAATTCGGAGGAAAACTTCGACATATTGACAGTGAGTGCTTCTGGGCATTTCCATTCGTCTTCACATGCACTGCTGGCCTCTCGGGGTCCCCTCGAAAACTTGATCCCCCCCCAGACCCGTCATCTCGACCACGGCAAGTACTAACCTGCGCCGAAAGTGCACAAGCTTTCATGTTATCCAAGGGAGTATGTTGTCTCGGGCGGGCCGCCAGTTTGGACGCCAAGGATCTGGCTTTCCTCCCAACAGGGCTTGCACCTTAGGAATAGCCAACTCCTCATTGACTTTATTCTTTCGCCTACAGTCAGTGGTGCCTTTTTCGTGATCACTCTGGCCCTGGACGAGTCCGGGAAACTTACGGTACACGAGATATGTGATGGCGAGATTGTGGAAACATACGTTATGCGAGACCGTATCTACTCTGACCCGAGGACAAGTGAGAGGGGTCTTCTGAGGTGGGAGAAATTGAATTCTTTCGGAGGCTACTGCCTAGTCCAGGTTATCCAGGAGCCGTTAACAACTGGTGATGCACAAGAAGACGCTTGTCCTTGTGGCCGGAGATCCCGGCAGCTTGTCTCATTATGTTTCAACATCTACACGAAAACCTTCACAACCCTCCGTCACCACTTGAGCGAGCTAAGTCCTTGGATATCTCATGTGTGGAATAATAGATTATTCATAATGGATGATCAGTTTCCTAGACGGCAGACCAGGTCGAATCGACGGCCTGTCATGTCGCTTGCCCCTTGCACTGAGGATGATACATCTCCGGAGAAAGCTATTTCAGTCCCGATGTATACTACGATTCATGATGACAAGGTGCCACTCATCTATCGCCGACGTCGGATACCTTTCGATACCGCAGATATGGACGAGAAACTCAATGTTGAGCTTGGGCTCGATGTTCTACAAGAATTTTCGCCTGACCCAACTTGGAAAGAACCTTTTATTCCCTGCCCATCCGAGATAAATCCAGGCAGGCTCGTTGGCGATGACGAGTTTTTCCTCTTCGTCAATTCACCCAGCTATACTGTTCTTAGCTTTGCAGAGGAATTTCCCGTGAAGCTTCCGGCTGTGGATGAGAGCAAGTATTGGTGGAGGAAGCCTAGAGGAAAGACGGCCTGAGACATTTAGACACATGCTGTGTCTATACTGCTCTTGTGGACCTCTGAAATTGGGCTTATTAATGTCTTAGAGCCCACTGCCTCATCGTCCGGCGAGACAAAATTGGTTTAGCGGTTGTCATGGGGTCTATAAATCTTGGCGAATTCAGTGCGACGGATGGTGTTCAGCATTCTTCTACAGTCCTTCACCCTCAGATCTTGCCTACATATACATAGTTTTCATGTCGACAATAAATCCCTTCGATCCCTTCCGCTCCGAGCGGCTGGTATATCGCGCCGTAAATGACGGCCCTGAAGATGAGGCATTCGTTCATGAAATCCAGCGAGACGCGGAAGCACAGTCGGGCTCTAGCTATGGATTATTGAGACCCGAGAGCATAAAAAACAGCAATGAGTTCAAAGAACAGTTAGTATTTCCCAGTCATAAATTTGCCGGTTTGGCCAACATTGTTTTCGCATGTGCCATATGCTCATGCATGCTCCCAAAACACTCTATGAACGATTTGAATTTTTGCTATTAACGGTCGTTTCTTGCTCCTAATCTTTTGCAGTATAACCAAGTGCCTTCTCGGCGTCATAATCTGCCTACCTCCAACAGACGAGAAAGAACCGGCCGGCGAGCCAGTTGGCATTCTGTGTCTAAAAGCAAATCCCCCGTCCTGGGCTCCGCATAGGTGGACCGATGTTAGCATAGATGTTTTGAAGAAGCACCAAGGGAACGGCTATGGTAGTGAGGCCATCAGGTGGTCGCTTTGGTGGGCTTTTCAAATGGCTGGGCTGCACCGCGTCCAGATACAGGCCTTTTCATTCAACACTGGCGCCACGAGACTCTACGAAAGGCTCGGATTCAAAGAAGAAGGTCGCATACGTGATCACATGTGGTTCGCAGGGAGGTTTCACGATGGTCTTATATATGGCATTCTTGAAGACGAATGGCGAGAAGGACAGCGGAAGGCGGGGAGAGACCTCACATCCAGCACCTGACAGAAAACACCGTCATGATCATCAACTTCTGCGTGTCGTAGAAAACCAACTGCCCCTTTATGTAGCAATTCTTTTTGAAAGGTGAAGATAAACCCCCCCTTTCAATGGACATTCGTAGATCATTGCATCGACATCTCGGTTCGTGTGAACATATACGATAGCTTCTTATCATGGTGTTGGCGACTGGTTGGATCTAGCACCGCTGTATCCTAGCAGCGTTGCCAATGTTTGCAACATCCAAATTCTCATCAAAAACATGACAGTACCAAGATCTACCTGACCTGTAGACACGCGCCTCTGGATGCTATTAGGCTGGGTTATCACGGGACTGATCCCTGCTATTTCATGTTCAAACTCCATTTGCGAGCTCACTCGGGTTGAGTTCTGCTCTTCCATGTTCATTTCCATCACATGCGCATTGCCATTCCGGTCTTGCGGTTGTGGCGGGCGTGCATGCATGGTCTCAAAGGTCCTTCCTAAACCACCGTCGTGCGTTCTTGGATTCGACAAAGGGGGTAAAGGAGTTACAGGTGGCGCCATCAGCCACCTAGATGAAAGAGAGGCGATATTTTCGAGTGTCGGCGTGGTAGGGTCTTCATGTTCTTCTAATAGATGCTGATGCTGTTCCGGTGGTGGTACTGGTGCTTCCGGCTGATCTTCGAAGAACCTCGGTCGCTGAGCTCTTTGGACTTCCACTGGGGCGATCATGTTATCATGTTCCATGGCAAGCTCTAGGCCTTGAACAAGCCCATCCAGCGGCGTGGTAAATTTGTGCCGCCCATTGAAATTAACAAGCGTCGTAGCGTACCGAGCGCGATGCGGATTAGCTGGGAATTTTAACTTCCGTATCTTGTGCCTTATCTGATGCCCAAGGTCTGATGTCCGGCTCTCAAGCCTTCCGCTGACTTCAACGCGCATGAAGAAAGGCTGGCCACCGTGGACGAAGGAAAATGCGGTATGCACAACATTGCTATGCAGCGATTGAGTTTCCAATTCGTTTTCGGTAATTTGCCATTGTAGAACCTTGTATGCCCAATTGTTCATCCCTCTTTTCCGACCGCCTGTCATTAAGTGGCTCTCAAACATCCACCGACATTCTCTCACCGTGACCTTGGCTGATTCTCTACCCACTCCTCCTGCGCCCCCGAAAGGCCCTACTTCAACCGAGGGAATGAATCTATTGTGAGTAGCAATCCGCTCGTACTGTAAGACTTGGAGTCAGTTGTGGCCGTCTAAAAGTAATTTGTAGATAAAACTCCGTACCTGAGGTTCGCCGGTCATGTGTCGCGGGCCATATTTCACGATTTGAACAGGAGGACGTGAGCCTTGAGAGGGGAATTGTCGGACCAAGTGTTCATCATCATCGTCCAATGTAACTTGCACTGTTGCGCTCTTCAAGCGACAGTCACTTGGCTGACTGAACGCTAGATCCAAATAAACGATGCCCGCCGAGTCGCGGCCCTCCAAAGTCCCCCATTTCGACTTTTTGAAAAGGAATTTGCAATCGACATGGATTTTGCCCAAGGAAGCGGCGCCAAGCGAGGCGTGCTGGGAGACCAGGTGATCGAACCGCTTGAAGTCATACCGCCCAAACTTCCTATTGTAACTGTCGACAGTGCTCAATTCCGGTCGGGGTCTGTCTTGGGCCATCGTTTCCAGTAGTTGGGTCTCACTGCGAAATCAAACGGGTGAGGAAGCAGTTCTTGAACGAAATTGTAAAGAAACATGCAGTACTCGCCAACCTACTAACCTACCTACGTAGCTAGCTGGAGTGGGAGGGCTGCGAGCGGGGGGTTCGGTTTAGCTGTTCAGCTGGCATGCACAGCCCATGCAATGACTCCATCTAACCAGGTACTACAAGTCAACCTTGTCTAGCTCGCGTGATGTTGCATTGTATCACCCAAGCCACCTCATTTTGTGCTGACTTGGTCTAATCCTACCGCTCATTGTAGAGCCTGAACAATAAATAATAGAACCTACACTTCTCTGCTGCGATAGTAACACTAACCCCGCGTCTGTGATGGACCCCGCGCGTCATCCTGTTAGGCCGGCGGGCATCCCCTGAATCAAGCATGGTTGATTACGACCACTTCGCCAGGGCCGAGGAACTGGATCCGTATAGACGGGCCAGACCTTTGACACGGCCTGGTATTATTCAGCAGGCCCAACAATCTTGGTACCCTCCCGCCTCTTACCATCACTACCCTGGGGCTTCGTATCCGCAGCTCCCAACACAACGGGTGCCCGGTATGTGGGATGGCCTCAGTCCCTTCGACGAGGAGGGAGAGCAGCAGCGAAGGAGAAAGGGAAAGGAAGTCGTACCGATTAGACCGCCGTTAATGAACGGAGCCCCGCCACCATGGGCTGCTTATCCGGGGGGGTATGGAGTGGGAGCCTTGGAAACCCCCTTCTGGCCGGCTTTACCACCGTGGCAATCGGCACCATTACCTCCGATTCCATTGCAGGGTCAAATGGACTACACCTCAACAAGGCATAATAAACATGTCCGTCATGATGATCGGTGGCCAGAAGGTGACCGAAGACATGGTATCCCAAGCTTGGAGCCAGAGATCAGGGTCAATCGACAGGTTGATGGGATCCTAACACCCAGTTCTGGTGATCTAACGGTACATCTTACCATGGACCTTGAGGAGGACTTGGAACATCACCTTGACGAGTTGAACCGCCTATCTAGGCTCGGGCATTTTTCATCGGCGAAGGAAATCTTCAATGAGAACTTGCAGCATCATATTGACAATCCCTATGTCCTTGTTCAGTACGCAGACCTACTGCTTCACCAGGGTGACTTTAAAGGCGTCACCCTCCTCAAAGAGGACGCGATGTATAAACACGAGGGCGAGCAACTGTTGCGTGTCAACTGGGAGCTCCTCCAGGTGCTTGCCAAGAGTTATACCTTGGATACCTCGAGTGGCGCTCCCGCTGTGTTCGAGGAGGCAGTCGATGTCTTGGGCTCGATAGATCCAGATATACCTATAAGCTCAACTGAAGTAAGCTATTCCTCTTCTTATTATGAACTATGAGTCGCTAATTGTTAGATCGGAATTCTTGCTCTTACCATTCGACTCACCGGTCACCCGGTGCTCAATTTCAAGTGGTTAAGGCACGGGGCCAGGGCTTTGGATGCGTTATCCGCCACCATGCTTCAGCTTTACCAGACTTTGCTTCGCCAAGGACGCATCTGGGATTTCCACGACCTACTTGTCTCAATGCCCACTCTCGAAGATATCAAAGCATTTACATACGACATTTTTGATAAAGAGTTGATTCCTAGCTTACAGGTTATGGTTTCTGACTGGTCAGACTCAGTCCATGGGTATGATGCTTCAACCACTCTAGGCCTATTGAGTATGATGACTCACATTCTGTTGATGCCTGTCGGGGCTGTGGAGAAGGAATGTGTCGATATACTCAAGATATGTCTACCTCTTGCTATATCAGTTGCGGAAAACGATCCGAGTAGTCTGAAATCGCGACCGTATCTGCGATTGCTGCTTGCTAAATCTCGGTTTGCCGAGACGGCTAGTCGACAAGCCATTGATTCGCTCACAAGCCAACTTCAATCTTCGCAGGGAGTATTTTATCAAGCTGATATTGCCCTGTTGCCAATATATGTGCCTTTGGGGAACGAAACTCCCCAATGGACGCCAGTGGACCAACCTGCTGAAATCAAAGACCCGGTAAAGCTAGTCTTGAGAAGCGCGATTGAACTTGGGGACTTGGAGACTGAAGTGCTAGCCCGACGGTGAGTGATTCTGGGAACCAATTTCTTTCTTACTCTCTCTCTATATATATATATCTTTAGCAACTTTGAGAGCGTAGGATTTCCTTTTTCAGCCAAGATGGTGTCTTGATGCTTCTAACCTCCCTGAAAGCTACACTTTAAAGGGAAATAACTGACTCCGAGTGTCATAGGGAACTCATTAGGCTTTCCCTCAATCCACGAGATGAGTTTGATATGCTTTGTACCTTGCAATTATCCCGACAAGGAGACCTCAATTGGTACGGTTTAACTCTAGCCTCCAAATATCTAATTTCGAACACACAGACGGAAAAAGAGGATCTAAAAATCGCTATTTCGCGACTTTTATCTAAGGTCTCATCTACTGAATACTGGGGTTCTTCCCTTGAATGGATTCTCAACATGTTACTTTATAAGCTCGAGGGAAGATCGCCCTCTACGATTCAAAATATGCTAGAGAGAAGTCACACTAATTATCAGAATATGGAGGAATCACTTCTTCGAGAGATATCCAGAAAGATGCCCATATTGAAAGACTGGGCAGACCAACAGGTACCAAATCCACCTCAAACCAAGCCGAAAAATACCATCCTGCGTGCGAGCTCTGGCTCAAGACCTCCCACGAGGCAAATGAAGAGCACTGGCGGTCGGAAAACAAAAGATCGGCTATCTAGACGAGAACAGCGAGGCACCACAGACTGGCGGGGAAAGGAGAGAAGCATCCCCTTGATGACCAATCCAATGCTCGGTCATATTCCGCATGAGCGCCGCTCTGTATCTGCCAGCCCCCCTCTTATACGCCCAGTAAATAATGGAGGGCAAAGCGTTGTAGATCAAGCAAGAAGCGACCAAATGACCCCCCTGATCACAGTTCGGAGATCTAATAGTTCTCGGGATCACATTATTCCCGTAGTTACAAACAACCAACACAAAGATGACGCGGTAATTGCGGAGCAGATACGAAAAAGGCTCACGGCTGAGTTTGATAAAAGACTTGAGGCTGAGAAAGAATCCGAGCGTGAGCGGCGAACGGAAAGAATGGCAATGCTTGAGGGGCTCAAGAAAGGTATGCTTTCGAGAAACTATTATGTCCGCTATGAAGGATTTCTAGAACGTCCTATTCCCTGTAGCTTCTATATCCCTTTAAACCGGCTTGTGCCCTGATTTCAGTTGCTGACCTTTTTCTGCAGAAGTCGAGGCAATCAGGAGAGAAGCTGTTGAGCAAGCTGAGAGGAAAGCCCGAGTAGAGGCGCGGGAGCGCGCCGAGCAGTTGAAATGGGAGAGACAGATTGAAGAGAGCAAATTAGAGAAGGAGGCAGCGATAGCGAAGGCCGAAGTGGCAGCAACCGAGCTGGATGCCAAGTTCGAAGCTGCAAGGAAGATGGCTATTCAAGAAGCGGAGAACAGAATGAAAGAAGAATTCAATATGAAGAAGACGGTAAGACCTTCCTTAACTCAACTGAGGAGTTCAATGCTTCTACGGGAGGTGAAAACATGGCTCCGATGTACTACCCTGCTACTTTCAAATTCATTACTAACTACCATTAAGAAGGAGAACGAAGCACGACAGCAAGCTGAACGTGAGATGCGTCAGCGAATAGAGGCTGAAAAAAAGGCCTATGAAGAGGCTCGAGCTGCTGAAAAGCTAAGGGAAGAGTTACAGCAAAAGGCTGAAGCTGAGAAGCAGGAGAGGCAAGAAGCGGAGAAGAGAGCCTTGGAGGCTGCTCGGACAGAAGCCCAAGAAGAAGAACACAGAGAGAAAATACGACAATGGGCAGCTGAAAAAGCTGAAAAGGATCTGGAAAATCAGAGACAAATTCATTTCAAGGATGCTGTAGGGCGCAAGTTTACGATCCCATTTAGCCAAGGGGCAACATGGCAGGTGAGGCTTATCAGGTTACTCACTCTCTCAAATAGTACTTAACTAACAGTGGCACAGGGTATGCAAGAGCTTATTGAAACGGCGTTCCAGCATATCGATGTTGTAGGGCCGGAGGTCGAAGCGGGTCATTACGATTTAACCGGCCCGGACGGAACGATTATCTTACCACAGACCTGGGAGGGGATTATCCAGCCTGGTTGGACCATCACGATGCATATGTGGCCAATGGTACCGCCTAATCCTCCCCAGCCACCAATACTGGTAAATATGCCAGAGGCAATTGGGCTCGCGCCACCTCCCGTACCTACAGGTCAGAGCGTAAACGCAGAGATAGTGATTGAGGAGCCTAGCGAAGATGGGCGACACTCAGGGGAGCAGAGGGGGGATGAAGTTTCATCGGGTTATAGTTCAAGTATTGGCTCATGGAAACCATCGCGCGCGAGGAGGATAGCGAATGCCTTCTCAGCATTGAAAACATCAATTTTCCGCAGACGCCGGCGTGCCTCGTGGCCTACGACTGCTTCGTCGTCGCTGTCGTCTGACGAAATAGACGACTGAAGCATTGAAGCGCCTAGAGTACCCACGATAATATGCGAGAAGATTTTCAAGCTCTTACTATCGGGCACCTGGCAGTGTACCAAAGGATCGGCTAGCTTGGGGACTTCGCTCTAGTAACACGGGAGCCGATTAGCCCTTTAGTTTCGCTTTTATTTTACGACGCCGGCATTGTTTCATTTGACGCCCAGTATTTCAGCTTCCTAGCTTGAAAGGAGTCTGCTTACGATCCTTTATCGGTGCCAACATCCCAAGTTTACAAGCTGAGCGGAGAGATGCACTGGGAAGGTAGAAGCTTCCTGATAAGACTGACGGCCGTCTTCAATCTTACACCA
The DNA here is from genome assembly GCA_022495065.1 of Xylaria telfairii. Lineage (NCBI taxonomy): Eukaryota > Fungi > Ascomycota > Sordariomycetes > Xylariales > Xylariaceae > Xylaria > Xylaria telfairii. The sequence continues at coordinate 118,608 of MU383916.1, forward strand.
CCTATAACTGAATTCAACTATAGTCGAATCACTAAAACGTAGGAAAAGCCAGTCGGCAAGGAGGCTCGGTAGATAACAGTCTACAACCGCGAATGATGCCCATGGTCATCGTGATTGCTCCGTCAAGGGGAGAACACCGCAAATGGTTGAGATGTCTCCATGAAAGGAACTTTATACCGGGAGGACGTCGCTCTATGCCATTAATGCTTCAGGAGATTCACATTCTATACATATATGGACTTTGTGTATTTTGAAAAAAAAAAAAAAAACGAGTGCTTGTAAACAGAGCTGTGTTTTCTAGGCTCTACACTGCCACCTCTCCGGCTTAAAGGCAACGGACCTCCTATATCATCTGTACAAATCTATTGCAAAGTCTATGTCCCAGTGCCGTCTTTATTCTGAGTCTAAATCTTCGTTGGAGTCTGACTCCTCATCAGCTATAGATGATGTGGGAAGTTTTAAAAGGAGGGACATAGAAAACATTAAAACGCATAGGCTAGATACGCCGAAGTATGGTAGTCCAATCCAGACGCCACCAAGTCGCATGCCTAGTGAAAATAACGCGGCAAGTGCAGGCGAAACCCATAAGTCGCTCGCGATCGCCGAGAGGCCTAGGATTGTAAACAAACGGGTTCGTTGTTCAGCAGTAACATAGAGCGTCGCTACACTTTTGAGAAAGCCCTCGCCTGATACGCCGAATGCGAGGATGGCAAGACCAAACACGAATCCACGCAGTGATCCGGACAGACCGAGGATAAAAGTTCCGACCAGTGAGGCGAGGTATGATGACCGGGCGAGGAACAGATCACGTCGCCTATCGTCATCAAAGCGAAGGAAGGCCGGTGCGCTAGGCTTTAAAATTGCTGATGAGACGAAAGGCATAATGAAGAAGGAGACTGTGATGAATGCAACGCCATATGCAGATTGGATGTAGCCCGTATCCGCCAAAGGGATATTATAGCGCTTGGAACAAAACTGGCTGAGGAACTGGTAGGTACATAACACTAGTGATAATTGTAACATAGTGATGAGTAGTATCAGGATCATCGATGGAGAACCGAACACGTTGGCCGATTTCCTCAATTCACTGAAGCTCTGTACCAGGTGTGCCTTGAAAGTGCCACTGCCCCGGTCACTATCACGGCGCTTCAAACTTTCCGGGACTAGAAAGATGGCAAATGCCGGGAGTGATGTCAGCAAGAAGGCCAGAAATAGAGGCGGCCAAGGACCAGTGGAAGCCATCATAATCGAGGCCAGGGCCGGTGAGATCAGATTGCCCACCATACTTGCGCCGTGGATTCGCTGTTATAACACTGGTGTTAATAATGTCCACTTTGAGTAAAAAGTACTTAGGGTTCTAGGATCATGCAGGGGTAGTATGAACGGAAAAATGCCCGCTGCGGCAATTTAAGGCTCTGATATATGCCAAAAGAGGGAATAAAAAGACTCCAAAGGACTAACCATGAAACTAGTAGATCTAAATCACCGGCTATCAGCAACGTTTCACCGGACGATGGCAGGGAACCACTACTCACCTCTGAGACTCTGGTACAACATCCACTGCGATTCTGGAATTTACGTGATTTTTTAGTATTTCCAGGCAACACTTGGTTAAAACTGTCGAAGCTCGTGAAAAGAGGCGACATTTCTAAAGAGGGAAGGGATGAATGAAATCACTCACGACACGATAGTAGCGGCGAGAACTGGGTTTCCGCCGCCAAGTAGATATGCGATTGAAGAGAGCCAGGCCAGCTGAGGGGAAAGCGTTCTATGGAACCATCCAACGACCATAATCCAGAGTAACGATACGGACATGCCAGCCAAGCCCATTGCAAAAACCGGACGTCTCCCGATCCTAGACGGAGTTAGTGCAAGCTATCTCAACACAGGCACACATGATCCCCGAAAGGACATGTAGCTAGACTCACTTATCGGCGGCGATACCCCAAGGGAGTGCAGCCAGAACGCTCACGCCGGCGTTGAGCGACGACTGGATAGCGAAGAGGTAGGCAAGCTTTGACTGGATGGCCTCAACCTTGCACATACCTTCGTCGATGGGTTCATCGTGGCTTCGGATCTGGCCGTAGTACTGACGACATAGGATATCCTCGAAAATCCTGGTCGCGGACATGTTCAGGAAACCACCCGACGAGGACGAGACGAAGATGATTATGCAAAGAAGAGCGACGACGCTCCGGGGGCTCCGCAGCTTTGGCACTGCGCTCGCAAGGGAGGCAATGAACGAAGACCTTTCTCGAGGCCCTGGCCGTTTGGTGCGAGAGCTGCTTGTGGCCGAGACATCGGAAATCAAGGGCGTCTGCTCGGTGCTCTCGGCGATGCCATCATGGCGATGCTGCTCGTCGGGCGGCGATTGTACAGCCATTGTCGCAGAGGAGTAGTAACTGGACACGATAATAAAGTCTACTAATTCTATCACTGCGCATCGGTCGCTAATGAACGGACATCCTCGAGGAACATACTGATTTATGCACAGTGGGCAGATATTATCCCATGTTGGCAACGGTGCTGGGGGAGAGAGAGGGGGGAGGGAGAAAGACCTAAGGTTAGCCTATTTAAAAGGTACCCTAGCTGGCTGAATCGTCAGCAATTGTGAGATCGATCATAGGTATTCCGAAGAGGCGCCAAGACATTAAGTCTGTATATGTAGGTAGGACGTTCCTGATTGATTATTTTTACTAACAAGAGGATAGACATATACACTTGATATTGGAATACCCATCATATCCTTTCGCTCACAGACAGTTGCTTGTTGGAATAAATCTGCGTACTTATGACCTCAATTCATTCATTCATTCACCCTTCTCGCGGCTTATATCATCTACTAATGTATACTACTAAGTACGTACCTGCTTGTCTGGATAAGGCATTAATATTTAGACCACCTACCCAGGGAGGTTAGACCACAAAAAGAAGGCAGCCTATCCCTTACCAGTTAGATTGTACCACCAATACCGATAGGTACCTACCTGTAGGTACTGGCGGGTAAGGTTAGGGAAGTAGGTAGGTACCCTGACATATTCCGAGCTCCGAACTCCGAGTTTTTTCTATCAGCAAAGTTCATTTACACCTTCATGCAATCTACTAACTCTTACAGACTTGGGCGTCCAACCCCTACAATGCTGCGAAGGCTAATCTGGGCAGCGCCATCCCTTTGCTAGCAACTTTGTCATGCCAACTCCCTACATTAATAGTATTCTGGCCCGGTGTGTGCATCATCTACTGTAACATGCTGTACCGCGATTCCGGCTCATTGCCGAGTCAAAGCACCAACGGCGTGTCCAGCATCTTAGCGACCCCAGCATCCTAGCGACCCCAACATCAAGCTACTTACTCCCTGGCAGGGACCTGTCGATCATTCGTCCTCTATGCGGCTTGTCCTTTAAGCGACTGATGGATCCGGCCGCGTGGTGCGAAGGGATGGCTGCCCTAACCAACATCCCCGGGCCAGCTCCCTACAACTGCCGTTTGGTGTTGTATACGGACAGAAATTACTTCCCTTGCACCTTCGGTTGCGATACAACTGGTTAGCCAAACAGTAACGTCGTCTACCCGGCCACAGCAATCAGCTCTTAGGCTCTGCCAATATTTTCATAAGACATATCACTGTTGCTGATAGGAAACAGTCACCAACACTCTATTCTATTCGGCAAGGTCGTGTCCCTGCGGGTCGAAGTATTACAGCATCCCGCTAGTATTGTCTGGGGGAATATCCTATCGGATACCTGTAGCCCGAGCTCCTATCGGTAGTTCTCTTTTTCGTATTCTTGTTCTTGCCGTTGGTTTCATACCGATTCCTTATAAACAAACCTTTTTTTAGCCTAATAACTATCAAGGTCCACTGCGGTCGAGAAACACCAAGTTTCAAATGATTAAATACCACGCCATACGTGGAGGATTTAGGTCAATATAAAAGACCAATGGAGACTCAACCCGAGGCTTGATGATGCTGTGAGTGGCCAAGACGCACATGGGCTCCCACCCACCCCTATGCTGACCAGTTATACTGTACGTCGCAGACTGCATACATGAGGTCCAGAACGATGACTTGATTAATACACTGCATACTGCATTTTCTTATATAAAGGAAGTGAATGACCAAGATGTTTCTCTAGACACCGACATCTCGATCCTAGTATCGCGAACAACCTTAAGCATGAGGACCTGTTTTTTTCTGAGTTTGGTCGCTCCATGGATGGTCTTTGGCATACAAAACCCTTCTTCCTGGAGAGAAAGGGATATCGAGCTTACGGTTAAGAGCGAAACAGGGATTTACACGGGCCTTCCAGAACCAGGATACGATGGAGTTAGGGTGTTCCGCAACATCCCCTATGCAAAAGCTCCCGTTGGCAAGCTACGATGGAAGCCCCCGGTACCATGTCAGCCATCAAGACAGCACCACTACTCTCACAGATTTCCTCCCCCTTGTCCGCAATATTTATCAAGATCATTATCACTATGGAACTCCAACATTACCAATTTTTCGATCTCCCCAGGCGATCAGAGCTACTACGCAGGAGAGATGGCACAAACTAGTGCCGAAGACTGTCTCAGTCTTGCGATTTGGACCCCGATCAACGCGACATCTGCGACCAAGTTTCCTGTAGGCTTTTTTATTCCCGGCGGGAGCTTCAGGGGAGGGGGATTAAGTGCTCCGTACTACAATCCAGCCGGATGGATAAATCGAACTCAACAGCATATCATGGTCGTGATCAACTATAGAGTCAATATCTTTGGGTTCCCTAATGCCGCTGGCTTAAAGACACAGAATCTCGGAATCCTTGATCAAAGGCTCGCTTTGGAATGGGTTTACAAAAATATTGAAGATTTTGGAGGAGATCAGAGTCGAATCACATTATGGGGCCACTCCGCAGGTGCCTTAGTGAGTAATTCTCGGAACTATTTTCTTCATATTTTCGCAAATGTCAGAGAACAAGACTTCCTGTTAGGGATAAATGCTTCTGAAACTCCCACAAATCACGCTCCGAATGGTTATACCTAACTCCAAGCGTTACAGTCCGCTGACATCCTGAACTTCGCATACCCATACGATCCCCTGGCTGCTGCACTGTTTCTTATGTCTGGCACAGCAATGCGTACATTCGCTCAAGGGGAAAATGCTTTACAAACAAATTTTACCTTCGTTGCGAGGAAGGTTGGATGCGAATTTCCAGAAGATTCAGACGCAGAGCTAGAATGCATGCAACAAGTCCCAGCCACCCTTATCTCGAATTTCGCAGGCCATTATGGAGATAATCATACTAAACCATTGCTATTCTTTCGACCAACAGCCGATAATGAAATTATATACGAGAATTACACAGAAAGAGCTCTGAAAGGGCTGATATCCCGTATTCCGGCCCTCGTATCCGTTACATCGAACGAACAATCAAGCTTGATTGAATACCCTGTCAGCAACTTGATTGGTGGTCCTAACAAAACCGCTGTCGATAAGGGCACGTTGAACGATTTCATCTGCCCTGCTTACAATACTTCGAACGCGCGTGCAGAAAATAATCTTACTACATATCGGTATCAGTATGTTGGAAATTATTCAAACATAACTCCATATTCTTGGATGGGTGCCTACCATGGTGCTGATTTACCAATGATATTTGGTACCTACAATATCTCAGGCGGATCAACAGAACTTCAGAGGCAAGTCGCTGAGGGGATGCAAGACTACGTGTTTGCTTTTCTTGCAGATCCTTATCGTGGTTTAGCGAAGCTAGGATGGGCTCCTAGCAATTACTCAAAGACCAACGACAGAATAATGGTGCGCTTGGGTGAAGATGAAAGTATCATAAAGAATATAAGTTCTATTGATGTTGATAATGCATGTATGGGGACAGGAGCTTATGATCCTGCCCCGGGTAGATGAATAAAGAGACCATGAGAATGAGATGGTTCCCCATGAGGTTTTACTCTCTGAGAATAGGGTTTGAGCCTCAAACAACGTTAAGCCCAACAAGCAGTTTTCTTTGTCCGGTACTAGGTACCTGCCTAGCTGACACATCCATTTGTTGGCCCTCACCGGCGCCTAATATGCGTAATCTTAACTTTGATCACTTTCTACGTAAACAGGGCGTTATGAACCTATCTAACAATTTAGCAATGTCTTGTTGGCAAGAATGAACCTCAAATCCTAGTGAATATCAATGGTGTATTCACTCTGCCTAGGTAAACTAGTAGGTTGGTGACGCATCTCCCCATTAGAATAATCACCACCTTTAGGGGACACCCTGTGCCTTGTTTTGCAACTCTGCTCCTCTTGATTAACTACGGCGCGTCCACATTAACTGGCGCTTAATGCAGTATTCATACTGCACCACAGCAACACTTCTCTCTTCTGTCCCTCTTTCAATATTTTTTTAGCGAGACGAACCCAATTGACCTCAGTGTTGTTGTGTTTAAGTCAACAACCATAATCTTCACTTTATCTACTCGAGCAATCATCTAAACACAAGTCTTATCAGAATGAAAAGACCAAAGTCTACCCAAGGCAACGCGTTGCCAAAGCGACACTGTCCACCGCATCAACTCATCGCGCAGAACCAAGGATTCCTGCCTGTTGTGAACCAAAATAGCCAGTTTCTCTACAACAGCAACCATGCCTACGGTCATTTATATGGCCAACCCACACAGCAGTCCCCCCAACAGAACTACTGCTATAACTACAACAACAATAACAACTACAACTACTACGACAGTACCAACGTCGGTATTGACGGACTGTTGCAAAATGGTGGTATTACTAACGGTTGGAGTAACATGATGCAGTACCCTGCCTCGCAGGTCGCCTCGTCGAACCTCACACCAGCACAATTTCCCCCCTCGCGCTTCACTTCGGCGCAACCCAGTTCTACATCATTCACCTCGGCGCAGTTCACTCTAGAGCAGCCTACTACGGTTAAACCTACAGACCTCAGCATAAGTCAAAATGTGGCACTTGGAGTTGGTTTTCATGGCGGTGACACCCCCCTGGCCTATCCTACACATGTGTCGGGCTTTGTATCCAAGGTGAATTTCCCAATGCAGAATGAAGTGCTACACAGCCCTCCCATACAGCCCCTGCCAACTCCTCTAGCGCTTGATGCGATAGATATGCCTATCGGCGCCAACATCACCCCAAACGGACCGGATACATGGAACAAGGCCAATGTGGCACTAAATCAGCCTTCACAGCGCAGTGTCTACGGAGCGCAAGTAAAAAAGCCCAAAACCCCTCGACAGCCTATCAAACGTGGTGAGCGCCAGGGTAATAGCGATGCCGTGGATTTGGTAATGATTGCCGCCAGGACACTAAATCCGCCAACGCCCAGCCCGACAATCAAGGCACCGCCCATTCCCATTGATCAACCAACAGGACCACCACAATTGCCGAATGCGAAAGAACCACCAGGAGCCAGCGTCAAGCCCTGTGAGGCCCTGGTCTATTCTCCAGTCGAGGCCGCCGTCGCCGGACCGCTTCATGATTTCGTGAAAAAGGCAGCACAGCAAGAGGACGAAGCCAGAAGAACACGGGAAAAGAAACAGCGAGAAGAAGCGGAGGAGAGACAAGCCCGATATATCAAATGGCCCGGCGACCCAGCTGAATTGCCCGCCGAGGTCTGGGCACACATACGGCTGCCAGGGTGCGAGTTCCGCGCCCACGCAATCTACGTTGGCTGCCCACGACACGACCTCCCCCGAGAGAATTACAAAGTTCCCCTGAAAGGGAGCCTGGCAGTTTATGCAGTGCGGCGGGGATCGAGCGATGTCGAATTCAAGGTCGTGGTGCCTGACTCGACCCCCGACGAGGTCACGCGAGCGTCCGAAATCCAGTTCAGCGATATCATTCTGAGCGTCGACTTCTGTGAGATGGACCGGCCCAGGGTCATCCGGTGGACACGGTACCTCATGGATGCAGTTCCCGGGAATAACGATTCGGTAACTATGTGGTCGAGAGCATAGAAGGGGAATACCGATAGAGCGAGAGGGGGGGGATTGGGAGGGAAACATTGCTTCTCACGGTATAGGAAAGCTATCTGTTTTCCTGGACGAGCCTAGCTAAAGAGACTGGGGATTTCATTGTTATACGTGCTATGTTTGTAAAGCACGGGATAGCGTTACAATTATATGGGCTCCGGAAGTACATGAGAAGACGAGACACCCTGTTACCATTTAGAATATGCAAAGCGCCACTGGGGCACTGCAGAACTGGGTCATTGGATTGGGGCATTCGGCTAGAGGTTGTTTTGCGGACCAGATGCATGATACTATTGTACCTACTAAGTACCTAGGTTAGGTAAGTAGGTATGTATTTAATGTTGACATCTGCCAGCTTGACGGATTTCGCCCGACAGTACGGACTAGTAGTACCGTACTTGGTGACTTAAACGCACGTGGATTGTAGGGCTGAAACGGTGGGGCTATTCTGCCCTGAAGCCACTACCGCCAACTGGTAACAGGTCTATTAGTATTTCTAGGCATTGTCCAGATTAAGGCATGTAGGTTAGGGTCTAAGCTCCGCTAGCTTATATACATATTAAATAAGTAGGCACTGTGTATATCCACCCAGGTACATACAGTATCCAGGGTATATTTTAACTTTTATATACATGACCTCTCTTTTATGACTCGCTCATGCGAGACTCGTGAGGCTCTAATGCAGTTGGTTCTAGGTACATGAACCATGGCGTTGTTGTTTGCCAAGTTCCAATCGGGTTGCTTCCCCTCAGCAGCCCTGTACCGAATTGGACTATATACTGGTCCCTCTACAGCTAATGGCATGCATGGCTTACATAGCAGGTGATCAGATCTCTCTCGCGAAATTCATCAACATACGTTCTGGTTCATCTATACTAGGATCGCCACCCTGCTCTGCATTACCACACTACACCTGTAGCGGGCGACACTGGTGGTGGCGGGGCGGAAAGATCCGCCTCTATCGTTTGATTGTCTACAGTACACACACACACTACTGTAAGTCTGGCTCATGAGTTGCGCATCAATGTCGGAATATAATCTGCCCGAATTATAAACTATCACAACATAAAAACTCATTCCCACAAAAAAGATCGACTCTAAGAGAGAGCCAAGTCGAAAGAACTCGTGAAGCTTCGCCGTTCCCTATCCAATGATCCAATACTTCACTGGGGCTCAGTGTTGGTTATCTTGATGAGAATCCCATCCGGGGTATAACCCGAGCTTAAATAAGTAGCTGTGCCATACGCAGGATTCGTCGAGTTGACAAGAACCCCGAGAGATCCGCCATCGGTCAAACATCCAATGATGGCAGCCATCTTCTGGGCATCCGTGGCATTTTCGCCACCGTCGATGGTGGTGGCGATATCTTCGAACAGCACCGACGAGTTGACCGTATCATTGAGGTGCTTGGCCGTGGCTAGGACTGTGTTACGGCTGTACAGAGACCACTCGCCGCAGTCGGGGGTATCGGCAGCGTTCATGGTGAAAAACCGTCCGTTCTTGAGCTGTCGACCGTACGCTCGTAGATAAGAAGCTACGTAGGTCACATCGGCGACATCGAGGTTCTGAGGGGTGTTGTCTGGGAGCGTGTAGCATAGCAAGGCGTACGTCTCTCCTTCGTAGCAGATTTTTGCCCCGCGTGTGTTTGGCTGCGACAGGGCCCGGCCTGATACGAATGATTGTTGGGCCACGAGAAGGGCTCCCAAGGCCCAAGCCATGATTTTAGAATGCATGATGTTTAGGGGTAAGTGTGCGGCGCCGGAAATCGCCACGACGTTGCTTGAATTAAGTACTTGTTGAGATCTAACTCTCGAAGATGTGCCTCATAATTTGTGTGCATTGGAGAGTCTGGCAACTAGGACGCAAGTTTATTTATACTCCTCTCCTGATTGCCCGTCTCGCCATTATTCTATCGTGGACACTGTAGACTGGGTATTCATAAACTGGAGACCTCTTAGCAACGGAGGTGGCCGTACTCAATGGACTATTATCATGTCTATCCGCTCATTCCGACTTAGTTAGGGGCGAGAAACGCAAAGGACAGCGATGTCGGACCATGATCGTTCAAACATACCACTGGATACAACCCTATTGGAGAATAATTAGCCCTTCAGCCGCTCATTTAGCATATGGCTTGAGGATATAACTTGGAATTTGGAGGTTTGATGACCAAGCTCGCACATATTTAATCAATGTTGGCTGCAACGACTACCCTCCAGTATCTCCATGATGGTCTAGATCGTTCAAGGACCGAATTCGCGTTGTTAATAACGTGATATGATTTGCATGTTCCTCTTGGATGCAGGGCTGGGGCTCGAACAGAGTTGTGATAGGATTCAATATATTGACACGCTGATTGTCACGGTACTATCATGACACCTCAAGATCAGTTAAGTCACATGCAGGCTGCTGACTGAGTCCTGATCTTCTCATTGCTTCGCGTATTTTATAACCTTGTCGATGACCCTATTTCTCGTTAGCATCTTGTCTACCCGTTTTTCACATCCCACGTCAGCAGGATAGAAATCATACATTACCAATCCTCACCCCATGCAATCCCTTTCGATATTATAACCAACAACTCTCTCACATGATCATTGATTGAATTGGACTTTACCCCAATAACGAGACCCAATGGTCCCAGCATTGGTCCATGTATAATATTCTGCAACTGCCCAACTTTCTTTGTACGTCACATTGACCAGAGCTAGTGTTTGCAGCAAGTCCTTCATAGAAGTAAGCAAGGCAGTTGAACATGGTGATGGCGAAAGCGATCATTCTTCTGGCCCTCTGTGCCTACACTCGGATTGTTGGGGGGAGATGGAACAACCCACAACCGGCTCGGTTTCCTCACGTCCCTGATTATGGCCCTCAGGTAAAACATCTGGTTTAATAACATGTCTATAAGTAAAAGGCTAACAACCTATTTCGTACAGCCTAACTTCCCCTACATGGTTGATAATCAACACAACTACTTCAAAACTGCTCCTGATAAAGGTGAAGAATTCTGTTAACCTTGACTGAGATTTGTCTAATTGTATCCAAGGGAGTCAGAATGGCCCTGTGTGGGCATACTCGGGCAGCTTTGAGAACTATATAGCAAACCTTCGAACTGGCCACGTGATTCAGTTAGTCCCCTGGAGTCATTATTTCCCCATTTTGGCAGGTTTCGGGCCTCATTGCTCCTGCATGCTCCCGAAATATGAGCTAGGATCTTACTATTTACTAACTCTAGCGTGTAAATAGCGGTGGCTACGATACAGACTTGACGCCTACGGAAAATAGCACATCGCATTGCCACAATTACACAATTAATGACCGATCTCTTTATCCTCTTTCGAAGAAGGCGTCCGGCTATTGGCTCCCAACTCTGGCACCTTTGGGAAGTGTTAGTATTGTCGTTCACTGTTTCCCAGAAAGAAGTAGGAACATGGTTGACTTGATGTGTCTTAGCAACCTTTGGCTGGCTCTGATTATAATTTTTTTCGGAATGTTCTTGACTATAAGGCTGATAACTCGGGCGATACTGATGCTACCGAAGCCATCAACGCTGCTGTTCAAGACGGCAATCGCTGTGGTGAAGAGTGTGGGAACACCTTCACCCAGGGTGCCATTATATATTTCCCAGTGAGCTACATCTTTTTTATGAATAGGAAGTCACTCTGGGAACCTGTCGCTAAAGCAAGATGATAATAGTCTGGCACCTACAAAATATGTAGCCCCGTTATACAGCTGTACTATACCCAATTCATTGGCGATGCAACCAATCCGCCGACGATCAAGGGATGCGATAATTTCACCGGTATTGCTCTCTTTGATACGGATCCGTACATTCCAGGGGGGTAAGTGCTCAAATCTGCAACTCGGCGAGAAAGTAAAGCTGACCAACGACGCTCACTTTAGTAATGGTGATGAATGGTGAGCATTTATTATTCTTCGCCTTGCGGAGGACAATTTCCAGCCGTGATTAAGTGTCAGCAATATTTATTCTTTTTCTTTCCCAACAGGTATCTGAATCAGAATCAGTTCTTTCGACATATACGCAACTTCATCTTTGATATGACGTCGATGCCGCTGTCGACGAGTGACAACGACCAGCCACTGGTACCAACAGGTATTCACTGGCAGGCGTCGCAAGCAGTCAGCCTCAGACAAGGCATACTTGTATTCTTTTTATACTAATTCCCCTCCTAGACTACGCTACAAAACCTAGTCTTCAACATGCCTCATGCCGACAACGCAAATGCATCTAGTCATGTTGGTATTCTTATGGAAAATGGTAGTGGTGGTTTTGTATCCGGTTTGTGTCCCATGCCATTGTTTTGAAGCATAATATTGACTAATGTTATTTAGATCTGGTATGTATGCAATCATATCGGAGTGTGTTTTGTGAGCAGTACTGAGACGTAGTGCTATTAATTATTAGACCTTTAATGGCGGTGCAATCGGCTGGCGTGCGGGTAGGTACTCTTCTATCTCATTATGGGAGTCTTCATCTGCTTACATGAAACGCTAGGTTCCCAACAGTACACTGCTAGAAACCTCAAGTTCTACGGCTGCTTGACGGCAGTTCAGATGGTCTGGGATTGGGGGTTCAATTGGCAAGGAGTGAGCACCTTCCATCCTATTTCCCCGCCTATTCAGTCATGCTCGGTTTTCAACTTCTATACATATAAATGGAGCGGATACCTGACATGATAGCCCCTAAGATTGAAATCCATGGCGGCAGCATTGGTTTCAATATCAGCGGCCGAGGAGGCGATACCGGTCAGGGTTCTGGTTCAGTTTCTATTATTGGTAAGCATAAAAAATCACGGTCGGCTTGGAACTACAGCATTAACGCGTCGGTACCAATCAATTAATTTTCTCGCACTTCTAGATTGCTCTATAAACGATGTACCCACTGCTATCTTGACAAGTAATCTTCAAGATGCACCAAACATTATACTTGACAATCTTTATATCAGCAACGTTGCGCAGATAGTTCAACAAGATGGAGGATCAACCCTACTAACAGGTAACCGTGCCGTTTTTCTTGTCAACCCTTCGCTTGTCATAGCGAGTGCTAATTTCAACAATACGGATAGGATCAACCAGTTCACAGACTATTGATCTTTGGGGAACTGGTCTCCGTTATAATGGTTCCTCGGGATCAGCTCAAACTGGCAATATAGTGGCACCTCCCAAAAGCGCTGGCCTACTTAATGGGAAAAGTTTGTATGTAAGATCCCGCCCCCAATACGAATCCCTCGGTACCGACAACTTTTTGGTCGCTACTGAACAAGGAATAATAAACGACGGCTCGGGCGACCAAGCCAGCGTTATCAACTCTTTTCTGCTGGAAGCCAGGGATGCCGGCCAGATCGCATACTTTCCTGCAGGTATATACCAGGTCGGCAGCACTGTTTTCATTCCTACTGGGTCACGTGTCCAAGGGTCAAGTTGGTCGCAGATCCAAGGTGCCGGTTTCTATTTTTCCGACATGAATAATCCCAGGGTAATGGTCCAAGTCGGCAACAAAGGTGACATAGGAGAGATGGAGATTGTCGAAATGCTATTCACGGTCAAGGGACCAACGGCCGGAGCGATCCTCATGGAGTGGAATGTCGAGGCTCGCAGTCAGGGTTCAGGTACAGTGTCCCCGACACTGAGAGACGTGTTTTGTTGTTGACCACTTTATCCGTTAATTATAGCTGCGATGTGGGATAGCCATTTCCGAGTTGGTGGAGCGACTGGGACCGATTTAGACGCCAAAACGTGTCCTAAGAGAAGCTTCAATGAGAATTGTATCGCTGCTTCTTTGATGTTTCACGTCACCGCACAGGCTTCTGGTTACTTCGAAAATGTATGGGCGTGGGTGGCCGACCAGTACGTACTAATAATTACCAGGTCTTGCTACGCGTGAAGTAATGCTAAAAAACGCCAGTGACAACGACTACTCCGTATATAACTCCCCCGATAAACTTGTGAACCAGATCTCGGTATATGGCGCTCGAGGAATGTTAATCGAGTCTCAGGGCCCATCCTGGTTCTACGGTACAGGCTCGGAACATTCTGTCATGTACAACTACCAACTAAACAATGCAAAAAATGTAAGTACAGCTCTCTTGATTTCCTGGTATCTCTTAGCTCAATATTACGCAGATCTATTTGGGGCATATCCAAACCGAAACTCCCTATTACCAACCTAATCCGGTTGCACCAGCACCATTCACATCGGCGCAGTCTTTCGCCGCTGACCCATCATTCGACATCTGTACGACAGACGCTTGTAAGGCATCTTGGGGACTTCGAGTTGTTGACTCGACAAACATCACTCTTCATGGCGTTGGTCTTTACAGCTTCTTCCAGGATTACTACCAGGATTGTGTTGATACCAAGGACTGCCAAGAACGCATCCTCGAAGTAACTGGTTCCTATAATGTGGTCATGTACAACATATTCACTGTTGCGACAACTGAAGTCGCAGTAGGTATTGAGTAAGCTTATCAACCTATCACTTGCCCACATGAAGTGTTTAGATTTTTTCTTGCTAATTAAATTACTAGTAACACTATTGTGTATCGGAATAGCTCCCAAAGGTAACTTGCATGTCTCATATAGCATTAATATGACATTTTACTGATTCATCGAGGGCTAGTGGATTCACAACCGAAGTTAGTGTTTGGTTGCCAGTATCCGGGGAAGATAATGTCGATATTATCTATGTTGGCACAGATATCTGGTCATCCCCGACAGTGACTTGCTCTCCTCCTTGTATCCTGGTTTTGCCAACTATGTCCTTATCAACCACGACGACTATCAACCCAGGACCTTACACGACATCTATCGAGTACGGCAATACTGGGTCTACAACAAATAATAACGGGCAGGTCATCACAACCTTCTTTACAACCATCACTACCATCACGGTCACCATAATTACCGCCGATAACCACAACTGCAATACCATACTCAAATGTCAACGTCACTGGAACTCAGACCGATGGCGGATTTACAGCATCGCCGAGGGTTCCTCTACCGCCTATAGTTGTTACCCTCCCCGATGGTAGCGGCGGAGCCACTACACGCAGTATTGAACTACCACCTTGGCCGGATGTGACCAGTGGGCCACCAGACAACTGGGGCAATCCCCCCGACCCTTTCCACACGGCGACTAGCACTACAGGATCGGGAACATATTACAGCCCTTACGTTACGACCGTAACTGCTACAGGGCCTACAATAACGACTCTAAGTTTCCCATCTGTTGTGGGCCTTGCGACGACGGTTTCTTGCCCGCCCACCAGCGAGCTGATCTTACCTAACCCTAGGACGACATTGGAACTACTCTGTACTACTCCGACAACATTTTCTTATGGTTTTACCTGCCCGACGTCTAAGGTTGTGGAGTTCTTGGTAGCATCAGCTGGCGTCTTCACCGTCGATTGTTCCGTGATTACCGAATTCCCGACGATCCCTCCCACGACGACTTCCACATCATCTAGTAGCAGCTCGTCAACTACCGTGCTACCAGTCTGGACAACCTGGCCGCCTGGCCTCATAGTTCCTGTGACGACATCAGTTGATAAACCTCAGTCGACCGACGATGGTGTTGTGGTGCCTTGCCATCTTTGGTTTTTTTTTGTAAGTGCATGTCAATGAATAAACTATAATCCAAATAGAGATCGATTGAGAAGAGATGTCCTAACACGAACCCCAGATTTGCATTAGTGGCACGATTGGGGGATGGCGTTGGATTCTGCCTCCGGGAATCTACCCGCCGTACGTACATATATATCCCAGTCGCTAAATCAAATGCATTCTACTTACATAACGTGGCAATTCAGTGGCCCTCCGCCATTCATCCAATGGCCGACGCCATTAGGTGTCAAGGGAACATTACCACCTTGGCCGCCATTTACGTAAGTCAACAAGCGATGATAGCCTCTATGTCCACATTAGGACTTACAGCACCCTTAGCATCGGACCGGGCAACCAGCTCACCTACCCGGATGATCCTATGTCCAACTGCATGACGCAAACTGGCTCAGTGTGTACAACTACAACCTTCATCTCGGCAACTGTCACGGGAAGCACTACAACAACCACAACATCCACGTCGTATGGTAGCTGTGTGATTGTAGAGGGCTGCCAAGCCACAAACTCGGGTACTGGCACCACATCGTCTACAACCACCACCGTGGCCTGCACACCCACTCCCAGTGGCGATTCACTCAATGTCTGCGATGATGAGTATGATTTCTCTTATATCCCTTTAATCGATACTCTTTGTCGACAACCTTCGATATTTCCCTTTAAGGATCGTGGCCAGAGTGGTTGGGAGCTGACTTTGAACGTTAAGTGCTTTAGTGTATCCCCAGGATCCAGCCAACGTCGGCGACATTCCAATTATCTTAGCACAGTATTTTGGTAAATACGAACAAGCTGAATTCTCTGGTGAGACAGCTTTCTTTTGGGTCCCTGCGCTGGACCAAGATACCTTTGACAAGCTTAAAGCCGCAGTATGTAATAATTTGTCTATTATATGAGCCTATGTCTGATGAGTCTCAAACTGACCATATAACTATCTATTTCAAGTCCAGCGTCTACGATGTGCAGTACTATGAGACCTACAACAGAGCCGTGCCTTTAGATATTGATGAGAACCCACCCCCAAATACACCAGAGACCCCCGACCCAGACCTTAAGCGGCATAGGCGCCAGGATGTTACTAACGGCGAGTATTATCTACTCAACAACTCTTTTAGTTGGCACGATTCTCATTCGAGCCCCCTAAATAAACGAGCGGCTGCGCCAGTGTCAAAATCCAAATACTGGCAGCGATCTCTGAATTCTCTAGCGAAAGGACAGGTATGGAGAACCGACGAGAGCCAGTCTTACATCGGAGGAGCAGACGAGCCTTATCAATATTGGTATGATGACGCAGCCGGTTACGACTCGGACCTTGGGGAGGGCTATTCAGTGTACATCATTAACGAGGCTTGGGTGTATTCAAATCATCCAGTGAGCTTACATTTCCCATCCCTCCTATGATGTGGCGTCTGTTAATAATGAGCACAGGAATGGACGGCGAATAGCGCTCGGGGGACAGTAGAGCTCTTAGACCCAGGCTACACTTTTGTAAGTCACAAGCCCCTATCCAAGCCCTAAGAACAACATACTGGACATATTGCGACCGCACTTTCTACTTATTTGATTTCGATTCGCACGTGGTGTCTTTCGCAAATACCGGATTGACTAATTAACAATCAACGATTGTCTTCTAGAACGATCCTGCACCAGCCCCTCAAGTCGACAACGGGCACGGATCGGGAGTGGCCGCCCAAATCAACGGGCAAAAGGTTGGAACATGCAAGCGCTGTCGTGTTGTGTGGTTTAAAACGCAGAGGTGGACGGGATATCCCGAGTGGGTTCAAATTCGATCCCAATGGTTGCTACATTTGTACAAAGCCTACGAGGATATTGTGGAAAAGGGGCTTAGAGGAAAGGCCGTGATCAACATGAGTTTTTCCTCAAACGATGGGCTGACTCCAGCAGCTATCCGAGCATTTAGTACGTTTCACGCATTCCCTATCTGCCCCCGCTATGAGTTTAGGAGATGGATATTTGATATGACTTGATACTGATGAAACATGGTTATTTAGAGTATATTCTTGACAAGCTCGACAAAGAGCAGGATATTGTTTTGGTAGCTGCGGCTGGCAATCTCGCGGTGACCGAAGGCAAGGAGATTACGAGGTATCCGGCTCGGTTCGGGAGTCCTAACGAGCCGTTTGGACAGATCAAGAACTTAATTGTTGTCGGAGCAACAAATGCCATGGGATATGAGGCCGGGATCAGCCAAACCAGTACCTATCTTACCACTTACGCCCCAGGAGCGCAAGTCTGGGTGCCGACCGACCCAGCCGCCAACCCCAATGACCCATGGGAATCATCCCAGGGAACATCATTCGGTATGTAGATCAATATGGTGATTTGGGTTCGCAATAAAGCATTCGAAATTTGTATCTAAGCTAACACCATCTTCTATCCTAGCCGCACCCGCCGTCGCTGGCATAGCCGCATACCTGCGCTCGCTGGACTCGCCGTTCAAGACCGCGCTGGAGAACCCTGCCAACGTGAAACTGATGATCAGCTTCCTCGCGCACCGCTACGACCGACAGAACAAGGCGAACACGGGCCTCGCCCCGCTAGAGGCCAGTCTAAAACGGCCGGTAGCGTGGAACGGGCAAGTCCAGAACTGGCTGCGCGACGCCAATGGGAACCTTGTCAAGGACCCCGACGGGAACAACGTGGGGCAGAGCCACAGCTGTCTCGCGGACTGGGACACGCGAGCCGAATGGGACTACGACAACGCCTGCGACGGGCTGAACCCGGACATGTCGCAAATGGGACCGGGCGAGAGCACCGGGAGCTGCGACGCAAGCGGACACCCACTCGCACGACGAGATACCGGGGAATCCTGCCCGCTGGATCCACGAGGCGACAGTGGCGGGACCTCGATCACCTTCACGTCCGGAGCGACGGCGGCGCCAACGTGCGGTAGTGCAGCAGGATGTGGCGGGACCGTCTGTACAGGGTACTACTGCACACCACATCCAACGGGCACGCCGCCGGATTTCTACGACCCAAAGGACCCGAACAACGGGCAGCCGGTGCCCACGACGACGATCGGGACGGCGCCGACCTCAACGACGCCGACGAGTAGCCCTACCAGCACGTGCGATGACAAGTGCAAGCTCGACAACGGATACCCGTGCACGTGCAACGAGTCCGGGTGTGACGAGAACTCGCCCGCATGCTGCGCTAACGCAAGCTGTCCGGCGTGCGACTGCAACGAGAGCAGCTGTTCGCCGAGCTCGCCGGCGTGCTGCGCATCCGGGACATGTGCCTGGTCGTGGACCGGCGGCGGTGGCGGGTTCTCCTCCGTCTCGGCGCAGTTCCGGAACGGAGCTTTTGCCAATGCCTCAGCGCCCGTTAGCGTATACGATATATGGTCGACCGTGACGGGGATGGTCCTCGGGTTCGATGGGTTAGCTGGGGCGGCCGCTGCATGCAACCAGTCAGTAGCCGAGTGGCGGTCTACCTCCAGCCCCGAGCCCTCCTCGACCGGTCTACAGACTGCCTACAACTTGAAGGCGTATGGGGATACTTGTAATTACCTAGCTGCCGTAGCGACGTATGACGGTGTCGTGCCTGGGGCGCAGGTAGGTTCTTTGACGTGTCGGAAGTGGTCGCCTGCTGTCTGTTACCGGGCGAATTACACGACCGTTTCGTGTGGTTCTAGTAGCAGTGTTTCCGAGCAGTTGGTTTGTCAATGGTTTTAATCGTACGACTCGATTTAACACCTCTTTCTCTTCTCTACCTATCGAATATGATGGATTATGTTAATGGACCAATTTGTCCCCAGTCTAAGTACCGAATATTGAAGGAAAGCTTCACGTAAGGATTTTGAAGATAGGAACAATTTCATAATAAATATTACATGTAATATTATCTACAAATCATACGTCTAAATAGCCTTGCCTTCAGTTGCTAATCTTCCTTCACCTAGACGGGTTTTACATATTCTAGTTTCCGATATGGGAAGGTCCAGCAAATACGGTACAGCAACAATACAGGCAACGGAGTTTCCTCATTATAAACTCTCATAAATATATTCTTTAGAAACACTACTCACGAGACATAACTCGCGAATGCATTGATGTCTTATCACCACAGCCTGTTCCCGGACCTGGCCAGTTAGTCACCTTGCATAAGAAATGTATATAATCCCGAGCTTGCCCCGGCTCAGCAGCCAAACTCCACCCCTTGTACCTCCAGGCTCCAAACCCCCAAGGTATATCGTCATTCCATCGCAGACGACAGCATTGCATTGCTGGAGTATCACATAGTCTAGAGAAAATCACTTGATTCCAATTATCCATCTGTTCTTTTGTTCTTATGACAACCGAACACCAAAAGCATACACCACCTGCTATATTCTTCCATTTCAGGCGAATCCAGCGCCATGTCAACCACAGACAATATAAATCCACCATGCTGGATCAAAGACCCCCTATCGAACCAACACAGTCCCGAATCCTTCATCATCTACATCGTAGCCCAGATTAACACAATGTACAGACCTCTCTCAGTCCTGACGATCCACAAGACCGACATCGACGCCGTCCAAGTGGGTGAAATCATCGCGCTATGTCGGTGCTTGTCCACCATGCTGGCGGACCCGTCGAATCGCGTGGCACTGGCATCCGAGCTGAGCCTGGCGGCGGATTTCTACCCTGACGGACCGGGGAGGTCCGCGGACTCATCTGTGCATGAGCTCCCCCAAATCAGTGCCCTCGAGTATCTCGCGCAGCCGGATAGAGACGCCCCGGTGTATCGCGGGTTCCCCGAGTTCCCGTTTGTCTCGACCTGTCTCATGATTGCTGGAGAGATGTCTTCTGAATGCTCGACACGACTACAGCCGCTGAGCACCATCTTCCGGGATCACAACCCGTTTTATGGCATGGTTGTGTTCGACATCAGCGATCTCGACCAGCTGCGGTACGGCATCGTGGCTTTCAGTGTGCAGCCCATGGTTTTTGTTGCGTCGCAGGAAATATGGCGCAGGTGGGATGAGATGGGTCAGGAGTTGGGGGGTGAGAGAGAACTTCGGGTCGAGGAGAATCGGCCTCGGAAGCCACTTTCCGCCCACGAGTTCGCAGCTAAATTTGGGGTCGAGATGACGGATGACGCTGGTGTTCTTGTTGGTGCTCTGCGAGTTGAACCGAGTGCGTTTCAGTGTAGGTCTGCCTCATCTCGATGTTTCGCGCCTCGGCACATCAAATCCGTGATGCGGACGCTAATCATAACCCACGCATCCAGTTATCTGGCCTTCAGATGGCTTGGAAATCGGACATGGCCAAGTGTCTCAGGCACCACACTCAAGGCTGAGCATCTATTCTGATGTCGGACTTATGCAGAGAATCGAGAGGATATTACAGGAGGATGGTTTCATTTTATCACTTCTTGACGGGGTGCGTAAACTTCGCTCGTTCAAACCATCGCTTCGGAGACTACTGCGGGAGAAACCCGAGTTCCTCCATCGTGCACAAGCCCCCGAGCTCCTCGGATTGGCATTTGAGGCCGAGGCACATCTGAACCTCATACCGTACGATGGGCTTAGCGGAGAAAAGATACGAGACGCGCTCGACGGAAACGAGTTGAAACACGTCCAATCTATCAGTCTGTCCCTCGACAAGATCACCCACACGCCAGCGCATTTAGCAGAGACATTATTCCCATCCGTTACGAAGCACGATTTGTACATTCTCCAATCACCCGGACGAGACTCCGACGAGCGCGGCATAGAATTCATGAAAGAACTATGCAAGACCCCGGAACACCTATCTCCTGTGAGCAGGATAGTTGTCTCAGGAATCTACTCGAGCGCCTTGCGCCGGCAACCCTGGATCCCTACGTCTGGGCCAGGGCTCCCGACGTCGGCGTTCCCCGTGCAATACATCTTCCACTGCACACAGTCGCACGCGCGAAGGCGCTGGTGGACTCCGCGCAGCATCTACGTCGGCGACGGGATGCTCTCCCCACTTGCCTTTGCAGCAGGGCTTCTGCGGTGGTTGGGGCAGCCCAGTACAGACATCCTTGCGTTTGCGACGGGAGCGCCGAACCTGACGGATCTGTCGCGGAGCGAGGTTTCGCCCATCCCAGCCGTGGAGTTTAGAACGCGGGGTCAGACTCCTCGGGCACAGGATGCGACGCCCCTAGTCAGTGGGACATGGTGTGTTGTTGTCAGCACCGAAATTCAGTTTGACCGCGGGATACACGAGGCGAACTTGCGGAGTGGGAGGTTCGCGCCTTGCGAGGCACGGTATGTTGGCTTTGCGTTTGTGCGTTTGCTCGTTGATATCGTGGCCCAGGACCCCCCCGCTACGGTTACTTCGGGGAACGTGCAAGTCTGTGGGCTAGCCGAGTTCCTTGGCCAGACTTTGCATACGGCTATAGATGAGGCGTTGGTGGAACGGCGATTGGGGGACGTGGGTGAGCGTATCTCGCAATGGCCTCGGCAGGGTCGGCTTGTAGAGGGAGTGCGATGGCTTAGGATTTTAGACGTTCAAGAGGCTGTCGAAGTTATAAATCTGGCGTTGGCGAGCACTTTTTCAGGCTCGAGGAGATGAGACAAGAAATACATGCTTACAATACTTCTTAAGAGCGCTCTGTCCTGGATATAACGTAAGGCTCGTTTACAATAGAGAGATGCATATAGTTCTTCATGAGTTTACTCGTACCTAGCCTTAGGTACCTAAGCTACGATATTACTATATGGCCTCGAGACTTGATCACTGCCCTCAGAATTCATACGTACTTTACCAAAGGACAGTACAAATCACTATTTAACAGCAATCAAAAATTACTATTGGATGTTGCCTGTTGTTGTGGAGTATTGTTTCCGGGCCGGGAGGACCGACGTTGGGGAAGAAAGTGAGGAGTGGTGAACGTGGATATGTTCAGTGACTAGAATATATTCGCGGAGGTGTGAAATAGTTTAGACGTATCACACAGTCAACACCAAGTGCCAATGCCTGCTAGCCTGAGAGGCTGTGGAAAAATAAGTAGGGAGTAAAGAAGAAAAAATAGTTTTAGAATAAAAAGCTATAACAGTGAAGGCTAATTGAGTCTGTAAAAGTGTAATATAGATCAAAAGGAGTAGATCGAGGCCCCGCGAGTATCCCTGTTAGCTTATCTGCCGTGATAAGGTTGGGAATTTGGACGACTGTAGGGAGACTTGATCGGTCATTTTCTTAGGCAGATGCCGACTGCGACGAGATTGAGAAGATACAGGCCCATGTAGTATCGGTAGGTCATTCTATCGCTTTCAATCGACCTCCATGCGAACAGGCGAAATATGACCCCGGTAGTCAAAGCAGCAATTGCAGCAGAGACGGTCAAAGTGGATGCGTCATATCTGCTGTGTAGAACCCATTTGAATATATAGATATACTGGGAAAGGGCAGTCTGGTTAGATGCTGTCAAACATCTGCTTTCGTCTTTTACTTACCCCGAATACTATAAGCCCTACAGAGTGGTAGATCCGAGCTACAGGGGTAGTCGTTAACCACAAGCTCCTTACATAGTTAGGGCAAAGAACATCATACCTGGAATATCACCCAACAGTATGACTGTTGTCCGTCGACCAACCGCCGAATCGCCCGGGACATCTCGAAGATCTTGAATTCCTATCGTCGGAAACATCCACAAAAATAGAATTTTTACCCAGTGCCAACTAACAATAGAGTCCGATCCACCGATATGCCAGGCGGCCATCAATTGAGCAACCAAGCCTATGGCGATAGAGAGGTCTTTGGTAAGCCCGAAGTTAGATAGCCCGATGCTATACTTCCAGGAGCCTAAAATGGTAGCAAGCCATAATAATGACCACACTTGAGTGCCTAGGGCATGGCTATAGGTAAGCCATGCAGCCAATCCAATATAGTAGCGAATTCTTGCAGAACGAAGTGTCATAGAGTTAGTCACTAGGGGCCTATCTGGTTTGTTGATCCTGTCCTCGAGACATTGTGCTGGTTGAGCGGTTTGGTTCGTAAGCTCAAATACATATTGATAGAAGAAGGCGTAGATCAATGCATCTGCCTAAGTCAGTGCACGTTCCGCTGGTCGTCAAAGCAGTCATTTCGTACAAACCAGACGGATAATGATCTCATGCCACTGTGCTCCCCTATACAGAAGGGAGGCAATGGTGAAAATAGGGAAGGGAATAAAAGCACCATCTAGGTTGCTCTTGAAGAGATTCCAGTAGAGAGAAGACTCGCTGATGAGGAATGAATAGCTAGATTGAGAGATTGATCCCATAATGTTTGTTCTGGGTACCAGTTCTATTCGTGGAATGCTATATTTTAACCGTGAGGTATGATAAGGGCTTGGGAAAATGTTCGGATTGCAATGATCTTCTATTATACGTTCCAGGAGGTTACTGAGATGTTGTCTTTTTTCCCAAGCGGGAGATCCATAGTTTTATGTCGAAGGGCTTTCCATCTTAGTTAATTGCCGACCTTGTTTCCATGCCGGTTTCAGTCCCGGATGAATCAAATTTAGGTTCCAGCTATTAGATAGGTGCGACATAAGGCAATCTTCTAAGCCAGGCACCTTCAATAGACTCTCAACGTACAATAGGAATAGGTAAAAGTATTGATATTGTCAGCTTATCACCCAGATCGTAGGTATAATCTCTCTGACATATGGGGATCCCTGCTCACTCCTAAGCCGAGAAGTGACGCCACCTGATATCCTAACGTTGATCCGGCCTCGGAAGTGCACACAAGGTACAATCACGTAGCCAAATTCGGGAGAGGAGACTGTTGCAACGAAAATGTAAGAATATTAAGAGGCGCACTTGTCCTATTATCGGAATCTACGGGATCCTACCATAAGCCGGCCACTTGCATACTACATTTACGATATTATTCAACGCGCAATATAGTCAAGAAGACGAAAACTGATGACCTATCGACCAAAGACACTTAGCTGCAGCCACCCGCTCCGAGATTGCCTTTGGCCACTAACTACTTCGGGTAAAGAAATCATCTACACCAAGGTAGCATAACAACAACTATGAAAGGCCATTAAGATATTTATGACCTATTTTCTTCTAAACCTAGTTTTCGAATCCAAGATCAAATGCGGAGCGTTACTAAGGGGGACGTTAGACTTACGTTATATGCTTACTTGGACGTGAACCGTGGCAGCTGAGCTTAGGTATGGAGGCAGCACTTTATGTATGTAATATAGGAGGGACAAGCAGCTCATACCTAGGCAGGTAATCATTGTCCCCTTCTCCCCAGGACAATACATCCATGATGCCTAATTACAACCCACATTGGTACACAGCCTGGAGCCGGAACGACTAATTACAGGTAGAGTTCATCTCTCTCCCTTCTCCCTGTTGCATATCGTAACAACCGATAATTCTGGTACAAGGATAGCACGTGACTTGGAGGTATCTTTAGGTGGCTGATGCTTAGTACGGAAGGTTTCTTTTCTACTATTACTACTTATGGTTAATGTTATTATTTTGTACCCTGATTACTACTCTCCATATTATATTGTAACACTCCCTTAGGTATGCCTGTGGGCCACTTATATGACGTACCTAGAGAGTCAAATAGTTAAATACCCATTCATGCATGTACTGTATAATTATGCATTGCTTCCATGCACACGATAGTATTATTTGCGCACCCCCCCCCCCCCCCCCCTCTTCCACCCCCTTTTATTCTCGCGTCTTTAAGAAAATTCCATCATCACATATAGATATGAAAACAACACGTATAGGGAGCGCTTGTCGTCGTGCGTCTTGTAAAACGCAAAAATTATGGCTACGTGGTAATTATGCTTGAGTATCTATTTGGAACAGGGATTCAAATTCGTTGGCAAACTTAAGCCCATGAGTATTGCACGTAGCTGAAGCTTTTGTAAGCTTATCCTCTGTCACGATCCTTGATCGAGAACAAAGGGCATGTGTGTATATAGACCGATATTGCGTAGCCTCACCAGATTAGAACCCCTGCGCAACAATAGAAGTCATTACATACCCCCAACCACAGAGATCCTGACATCCTCTTAGTGGCCACTGTGTCCGCTCCTGGTTGGGTGTGACTAGGAAGTGTAGAGGTGCGAAGGTGATCAATAAACTAGCTGCTACCTCTATGCTCCTAATATACATACAACTTCTTTGTATGTATCTATCTCTGCCTAACTAGGCAACAAACATCCAAATGTGTCACAAGGCATGGAGACAAAGAGACTCCTGTATATGTATCTAGGTTAGCCTCACGTAGCCTTGAGATGCCTCGTGCAACAACAAGAGTCTATTGCCTACCATATGCTGGACCCTGGTTCGTGACAAAATGCTTCCAAGCATATGCAAGCTCTTTCCTGTATGTGCAGGTCTGAGTTCGTAAAACCAAGTGTGTGTGGCCATTTCCGACTCTTAGTAATGATAGCCCCGAAGGGATCAAATCCAGTACCTATATAGATACCTACCGATGCCGTATGACAATTTAACAGAAGCATTTAGTTGCTGCATATAACTGCAGCTATCCGTTAAGATATAGTAGCAGGTGAGACATTTCGAGATCGTTTTCGGCCATTGCCATTTCTGTAAATTAAATCCTCTGGGCTGATGATTTGGCGTCACGCGGCCAAAGCTAATGCCGACCAGCCCTACGGTAAGACATAATTACAGCTTGAGGTCATTGGCTATTAGTCGACAAATATCACGAGACCTGTAAGCGGAGCCCAGCTGAAGAAGTAGGCCAAGGCACGAGTCCAAGACTCTATTATATCAAGATATGTGTTGTCCTTAGTACAGTTTTTGCGATGTTGTGCCGTTGTATACTTCCATAGCAAGTACCTACATGTATTAATGGCCGGTGCGAGTACTAATCCAGATATATAATATTGTATTGCCAATGGGAAAAGTCGGTCAATTACTTGCACAGATACTTAACATTGGCAGTACTTTAAGCACTTACCAAAGTAAATTTATAGCGGATGACCAGGCTAAGTAGAAGTACTATGTAGTGGAGGCCTTGCACTGTGGCCCACTGAGTAACAGCCTACATATAGGTACCTAAGGTACGTATTTATACTGGGGTTGTATGTACATATAATAGGGACCATATCATGACGTCTCTTTCTCTACCCAGGACTACTTGGAAGGTTTGCTAATACTGTACAAAGCAAACATTTTAATCTTATGCCTACTAGGTACCTACAGGTTACACCTCAAACCTGTCGATGGTGAACTGGAGCTCCGACGGGTGAACATTTGGGCGCTCTTCAAGCGCGTCCCACCACGCCAGCTTTTGAAACCTCCTGTACCATTCTTCTAGCGGTTTCAACTCTTCCTTTTCGAAAATATTCCAACCATATCCGAGCTCAAAGTACCGTCGTACCGCCGCCAAGTTCGTGTCCACAAGGCCCGGTCCGTCTGTTCCGGGTGTCAACCAGCCCGTCGTCGCGAGTGAATCGCGAGCCCAGTCTTGCACCTTCAAGAATCCTTTCATCGTGATCTGGTATCCAATTCTCGCTGCGGCCCGACTCCGTTCCTCATCCTGCAGTCCCGAGAATGTTGCAAATTGCGGGCTTGCGTGTCGAAGGTAGGTGCCGCTCTCCGTTATGGAATTATTCATCTGACCAACGAGATCGTTCATAGCCACCGTGCCTAAGACATCTTTAGGCTTCAAAGTTGGGCCTCTGTCTGCATAAAATTCTTCAAGGTACTGCGACGTTCGGAGTCAGTTATCACTATTATTTGGAGCACTATTTGTGAAATCCTTAGAAGCTTCTAGATACGCGCTTATCCTAGACATCTCAGACAGGGAATCTGAGGCCCCAAAGTTGCTAGGACAAGAAGAAAATGGTTCCGAGCTTTACTCACCGTGAGAATTGATGAGCTTTCCCGCACCCAGTGCTCGGCGCCTGTCTTGGTGTTCCGAATCCGCAGACACGGTGAGCTAGTGCTAACGGTGGAGGGAAGAGGGTCATTCTCCGGGTCCGATTTCCAACCACCTGAAGAGAAATTCAGGCTAAGGCGAACGATAGAAAGGGTTGGATCCGTCGTTTTACCACCTGAAAGATGCTGGGGGGATGATACCAAGCCTTTGATAAGGAGCCAGTAGCTCACACGGCGAGGGAACAGTCCCTCAAGCCAGAGGAAGAGGGTGAGTTGTTGGTTTGTTGCCATTGTAATTAGGAATTCCTAGGTGTGTTTATATGAATCTATGAAGGTGCTTCTTCAAGTAGTGGTTGAATGGTGCCTGGGTCTGTGGTTGGGGTGGAATTCGCTGGGTTTTATAAATTATCAGACGCAAAGAGGCTCGATACCTATTCCAGTTTATTTAAGCTCAGACCCAATACTTTCCGAAAACCCACATGACTTCGATGACTGGCTCATAGCTATCCGGAAACATGTTTTACTCTACTAGGAAGGATTCGGAGTTTTACTCTACTAGGAAGAATTCGGAGACTTTCATGGAGACAACAATTAGTCGTCGTTTAAATACTTCCGCAACTCCCGGATACTTATCAATAACGCCATCTCAAGGAGTGCCAATTTATAATAGCATTCATCACAACTAGACATTTCTATGACATTTTATGACCAAGTACCAGACTTGTGACCCGGGCGGCTAATGAAATTTGGCCTAGGTAGTAAAACTATCCTCCATATTCTACATTCGATTATCGTGTCAGCAGTACCTAAAGTCACCGAGGTTTCTTAAGCATACTTCAGATAAGGAAGCAAGTTTTTATATCTTATGCCTGCAAGATTATTCACATTTTGATTAATCACCGCTACTCATTATATATTCCATAAGCATCCTGTTACAACAGTCAACCATAGTACCAAAAGCGAAGCTCGAACGCCTATTTCATCATTAGCATTTCCGCTCTCATTATCATCACCTCCAGAGCCGATTTCATCATTACCTCCGTTAGTTCCGCTTCCATCACTAGATCCTCCTTGGCCGACCTGGAACCCATTGGCTTCTCCTCCGAGATAGTATGCCCCCAGCTCGTTGAGCCCGCCATCGCCTTGGAACAGAGCCAATCCATCACCAGTCCATTCATTAGCTTCCTTCGGACGAAACACACCGAACCAGGCATACTTTTCCACATACTTCAACTGGTCGAGGTACGGGAGTGATTGATTCATCATGCCGAATGTCGTGTCTTGATCGGCCTGGGGTAATGCGAACTCTTTTAGCCAGACCCTAACGCCCTCCTCAACACCACTGCGGCTTTGGTTATACCACATGGTTAACTGGTCCAACCAGGAAGCCAGACCAGTAAATTCTCCGTACCAGTGTGCTGTAACGAAGTCAGCGGGACACCCGTTGTTCAAGTCTATGTCCCAGCATGAGGAGTTGAAGTCATTCAACCATTGAAGACCCCTTGGAGATCCTGTTACGCTCGGGTGGGAAATCTGGAAGCGATCTCGCAAGGGCACAATCTTCTCAATATACGCCTTGGCCGCGTCATCCGGACTTATGCTGGAGCCTCCGGAGTCTGTGGTACCATCAGGCTCATTGAATGTAAACAGATGTTTCGAAGTGCTCGGTAATCGACTCAGCGCGTCAATGTTATCATCGAGGTTGTCTAAGGCTGGCAGTGCAGGCACAAACTCGATCCGGGATTCGGCGTTTTCGGGA
The DNA here is from genome assembly GCA_022495065.1 of Xylaria telfairii. Taxonomy (NCBI): domain Eukaryota; kingdom Fungi; phylum Ascomycota; class Sordariomycetes; order Xylariales; family Xylariaceae; genus Xylaria; species Xylaria telfairii. The sequence continues at coordinate 147,827 of MU383916.1, forward strand.
AAGATGTCCGATGGTGCTGGGATAGGAGACCATGTGAAATACCAGTTGATTGGTGACTGTGATGATAGTAAGACATTGTAGTCTTCGCTGTGCGAGTCCGCATTGCCGATATACGACATTCCTCTTTTTGCAGATAGCTTATCTTGGGCTACCACTATACTGGTAGCCAATATTCCCGCAACTACGGTCGTTATACACGACAATTTTCCCGTCATTTCGAGTGAACAAGAGCTTTCACCTATCGCACCATATATGCCTCCTGTAGTAGACTTAGAAGTGAACACACACCAAAAATTGAGTACCTTCGGCTTATGTGGCTTCAGTTCGTGGGCAGGCAGAAGATTCGTCGAAGTAATAATAGCATCGGAAGATGTGTCCAAACCAGAGTAATATCGCAAAGGTGATAGCAAAGAACTACACAACCTCTGCCACTGACGTAGCCAGCAGCCACCGAGAGCCAGAAACCTGGTTGAGGCGAGGCCATGATGATCTTGCCAAGGTGCTGAGGCTTCCCCAGAGCATTGCCCAAAGGTACCTACAGGTACAGTAAGTATCTCTCCGATGCGGATTTGCCATGATGTCATTGAGGGGCCCGCTAGAGACTCGTTCTTGGCGTAGTAACTGCGGCATGTTACCATCCAATCACTTCGATGCTGAATTCTCAAACAAGAAAGTGGCTTACTAGGTGTCTCCCCATAGAATCAGGTCGGATTTTCGAATCAGAAGAACTGCTACCTATCTAAATACGAAACTTAACCTCTTCCGATAAAAGCCCACATATATCTCTTGGCCGCCCACAATTCTTTACAAATTAGGTTAGAATTAGAGCGGGTAGAATAGCCCACTTTAAGCCTACCTACGTAAATAGTACAGTACAAATATAAAATAAAAATTGCAAAAGGGCCGGCTGGAGCGAAGGCCGGACCGTGAAGATACCTATGTAATTAATATAGTCCTAAGTCGCACTTACAGTACAATTGAAGTCCCTTGCGTATTCCAGCGAAGGAAGACGATCGTTGTAGCTAGTTTATAGGCAAGTCCGAGCAACCTTGTGCACAACTAATTATCAATGTGATAGGAATAACACATTGTACGAGTGCCGAGTGGTAAATGGTCCCTACTCAGCATCCAATTACGAGATGGCAGGGTCCGACAACATTTATTCGGAAAGGGGAAGAGCTAGACCCGCGTGAGGTTCCGTCTCCGGTTGCTTCGGGGCCTATATATATAGATATATATATTATTCGTCGAGAATTGGGAGGAGCCGAAAAGCCCGCCAACTGCATGAAATGATGATATTTTAAGCAACGGTACCAGGATAAAATGGCACAGAGGTAAAAGGCAAAGGAGAGTTGGCTGACTCTTTGAATGGACTGTTAAGTCATAATAGATACTTCTTCTGTTATTATCATTGTGTTTGCTTTACATCTATGAAGCATCCCCGCTAACCAGGTTTTAACTATATGTCGAAACTGGTTGGTCTTTGGGAATAACACACCAAGAATCCTTTTTGTCATATAGAAATCCTTCAAAGACCGCTCAGCTTGTGTTATTAACCCATATTAGTTGCTTGCATACACGAACCGCCACATTGTATCACTTGTTTCATGGTGTAATAGCCGCTTCAAACAAAGAGGCAGCTTTCATTGTCTGAGATTAGCGCCGTGTTTTGGGAAACAAACAAACGTAATGTTAGATGCAGGAGAATTGCCATCAATAACGACCACTGTCCTCCTAACCGCACGAAGAAACAAAATAAATATAAGTTCATTATTATGCTATTGATTAAATCCCCTTGATCCTCTACTACTAGCTACGCAAATTCGGAATCTCAATATCCAAGCCCGCCCTACAATAAGAAGAAACGCAAGAGATCAACTTCTGACCTGTATGATTATCTTACCAAATTTCCTGCCTAATCATCAATACTAATAGGCCATTCGAAATGCCGCGTAAACGAGGCAACAATCTATCATCTTCGGGTAATTTCCCACCAATTCCGCCTCGGACGTCTAGTCTTAATGCGCAGACGGGATATCGGTCAAACAAGCTCATCAGCAGTTATGAGCAAAGCGCATATATCGAAAGTCCATCGCCGCATACACCATTGCCAGGTGAACCTCATCAACATCCTATTCGCCTTAACACTAACACAGCGAAGCCACACGGTCATAATCAGCCATCAAGAATACACGAATCCAAGGCAGCGGCTCCTTGGGCCGAGCCCGAGGATTTCCATCAACCGTCAAGAATACACGAATCCAAGGCAGAAGCCCCTTGGGCTGAGCCCGAGGATTTCATTCCAAGAACTAAGGGTTTTATTCCGAACTCTGATATTACGCCACACCCACTACAACGAAGTAGCGTTAACCAATCACTCGTATCTCCTGTAGAACTACGCCGCCCCAGTGTTACCAGCGTTGAGTCTGATGATCTTGAAACCCGGATCAAAATCCTGTGTCTTAGAGAGGAAATGAAGCGAAGGGAGGGTGAACCGAAGTAAGTAATTCTCGGAACCATTTTCTTCTTGTTCTGGCGGCTTTTTCGGCACAAGATTTCCTGTTTGGGGACACGAGAGTGTCTAGAAGGTTCCAGTAGCTTCTGAAACCTTCACAAGATACGTTCCAAATGACTATAACTGACTCCGAGTGTTGCAAAGTGTAATTCTCGAGTCATTTTCCTCCCATTTCTGCAACCTTTAGAGCACAACGCTTCCTTTCTGGGCCAAGACAATGTCTGGAAGCTTTTGAAACCCTCATAAAGCACGCTCAAAGCGGCTATAACTGACCCGCAGTGTTCTAGTGGCTGGCCTTAGTGTCACAGTTCTAACTGCTGGTAGGGCCAGTGTTGACTTATTGTTATTGCACAAAGGAGGGAAAACCCCTTTTCTAGGCTGAGGACTATCTAGCTAGTATATATATACACGGGCCATGGGCCCGTGCCCGATACCCCCGGTCCCCGGGGGTTAATCCGTAGCGTTCCGTGACACTTAGATCGAATCGCCTTCGTGGCTACTAATTGCCCGATTAGGAATTTGCCTATATCTCTCGTTGCCTGGCTTTAATAACCCGGGCATAATCTTCGTAATCTATCGAGTTGAATAGGTTGCTATCGTCATATCACACTGGGTTAAGTTTAACCGCAATTTAGTCACAGAGCCTCCTGCTTTAATATTGTCCTCCAAAAGAGGCCATTACGAATGGTAATCAACTAGTCTATGTAATCTAGATCATATATCAAGGGGATAATACAAATCTTTTGAATACCGTAGATATTAATAAAAAAATGAATCGGCTTGAGTGGCCTTGCCCTATCTATTCGCAGATAGCCCACACGTTAAATGTCAAGAGCTGTTTACGTGAAATAGGCAATAATATAGACTAGCTATTATATGAAGGTCTTTAAAACTACCTGGCTACCAACATTTATTAGAAAACCGTTTGTTTTATATGTATCTTGCAACAGTTAACAGCATACTCACATTGAGGTTGTTATAATACATATATCCAGAGTCGATACTTGATGCAGGATTGAAGCAGTGATACGTATGGTTAACACACTTGCGGAGATGCAAGTTTGATGCCTAAATTAAGTCAAAGCCTACCGTTGCAGTACGTATAAACCAAACGAAAAAGAAATGGGGGACACAAAACAGGATCCAGACTTGTTGATGCTTATATGAATAAAAAGTCGGCCGAAAAACCGTAGCCGACAATATTATGGAGATTCATGTATTTCAAAATTGATGGCACACGGATTCGAACCCACGTTTCTCAGGGCTTAAGTTGAAGAAAAGAGTAATAAGCAAAGCCAGCCCACTGAGGGACTGGGGAATCCATTAAATTGTGATAAGAGTCAGCTACTTTGCTGGCAGCCAACCTGTCTATTTTGATATATACTTGTAAAATAGGCTGGTTTTAGAGCGGCAGTGACTCATGCCCAGACTCCAATTTACACTAGGTAGCGCCTAAGCGCTGTACGGCATTGAGTAAGTACTAAAGTGGGCACTTTCTCGGCGTCCTGTTCCCCTTTTAATTCCAGCCCGCCATCGCCTAATTAAAGGAAAAGGATGCACATCAAACCATCTAAAAGGATTACCAAAAGAGTGGACAAGGAACATATGGTCGATAACGGAAGTACTGTGGCCCTTGACGTTAAGCAGAGGCTTGGCAAGTACCCGCGCTGTTGGGACCCACTGTACTGGAGTTTTTCCGTGCAGGTTAGCTGAGGATAAGATACTTTTTGCGCTGTGGCTCAGGTTTTTAGCGGGGCCAAAGATACTTCGCAATGTCTGCTTTTACTCCAGCCCAACTATGTAGGCGTCGAATTTGCAATGGAGTGGATAATTTACCTCGTAGCAAAGTATGCGATTGAAGTTTAGGTGGGGGTGCTTGGTGCCTGGATCTCATACTCTGTACGAAGTACTCAGTCAGCAATTCTACTCCGCTATTCAAGTATCAAAAGTCACCGGTCAAAAGCCCGGTAAAAGCACTGCCATGTATAGCGAGCAAAAAGAAATAGCGCGTCATGGCCGGCGAGGAGGCCCGGATTTTCTTGTGCAGAACGAGCACCGTCTCAAACAATCGAACAAGGTATTATATATCTTCCAAACAGCCAATTAACCATCACCACGGAAGTAAATACCGCTGTTAACTGGCCTATTGCCTGTTTCTAGGACAATCTCAGGTTTTGAAGTCGCTTATGAAGAGGGGATCCTCATGATGGACCACAGTGAAGCCTACAGTGGCATTCATAGTGTACTATATTCTACGAATGCCAAAGACTAAGTAATCCAGCCTCTAACACTAAAATAAGTATTTACCAGCCAGCCGAAGCAAGGGATTATGCGGTAAGTTGGAGATTCCTTCGTCGCTCTGAGCCTGATGAGTGCACCTCATCCTTTTATTCCCTTACCAAGCCTCAGGGAATAGGAATACGTGTGCTTGGCTGGCGTTCCTAGCCATATAAGACATACAGTTGTAGTTCAGTATCAGCCACCTTGTCATGCTCACGAGGTATTCTTATTGCTGTCAGTTATACTAGGCCGTGTCTTGTGTGCCATCGACTGTAGGGCTTATTACTATTGATTAGACTACATAATTAGCATTAAAGGACGAGAGATGGTGATCATCTCAGCGCCGTCGAGGTCGGACCCTAGTTGATTCGCAAGACTGCGACCGGTTAGTGAGCCTCATTTTATTGTTTTTGACTAAGTTTATGCCCTAGGAAGAATTACTTGTCTCGTATATTTCGAGCGTTGAGGCCGATATCTCTCACAAGCGCTCGGACTGGTATTCTTTTACGCGTTCTAATTGTTGATAAGCGGCATAATTCTTGGCGTCGGGCGGGATGTAACTTAACAATAACAATTGCTAAACTATGTTAAATTTGATATTTGAGCTGGTCTCCAAAATTCTTCTAAATATGTGATGCGGTGTATAATGGGATCTGTGTCGCTCACTATCGTGTTATCAGCAGTATGCAAGAGTGTCTAGATAAGAGGCAATTTCTAGATACCTTTAATTATGTGTGCCGCTATGTACTAGAACCTTGGTCAAGGTAGAAGGAATTATACCGATAACTGTCTAGCTAGGTTAACGATTCATCTCTCTACCCTTACTAGGAGCAAGGGTTAGAGCAGCTGGTGGCTAATCATAAGAGGCAAAATGCGGAGGTGGATTGGGTAACGTGAAACAATATCTTGCAATTTGGGTGGTCAGCCGAGTGCGTATGCATGTGATGTATCACTACGCACATCAGTGATGGACCAGTGTGATATGCATTGCCCAGAGCAAACGTATTGCATCCAGCACGAGTAAGCTTAATCGCTAATTAACGGGCCTATTGATATGGGTGATCGGCACCTATTGGGGATGATTCTCCACTCAGTGATGGTGAATGTGATGGCGCGTAAGTATAAGACAGTTAGATATACCTACTTGCTCATACCTATCTAATAAGACACAATTATGAACTCGCCTAAAACTCTTAATAATAATACAATTGATACATAGTACCTATTCGTTCTTGCCCTATTCATCCAAAATGATTATGCTCCCTCATTCCTTGAATGCAATCCCAATGTAAGCGGCGGTTAGGTCGCGGGGATAATGCAGTTAAATATGAATATATGAAACAATTATGGGATCTTCCTACCGTGAGGATTGGCTAAGAATCCTGGCCTCTATTACAGGAAAGAAATCAGCGCCCAAATGCAAGTGGTGATATCTATTCATTTGCTTGTTTAGAGATTTTGATTTGAAGGTGCAATACACAGCCGTAATTAACTAACTTCTACTTCCTCCGTCATTCTAATGAAACAAACATTCTTAGATTATGTTTTACTATATAATAAATTAGCTCGTACCTAATGAATAGTAATTATACGAGGCAGTTCCTCGGTGCAACTCTTTGTGTGAAGAAATATAACCTGGCGGTCTCCGGAAGGGTTGATGACATTTCCCCCGGGATGTTGCACCGAGACTACCAGCGTCTGTTCTTGTCCTACTTACTGGGACATAAGACTGCGGGAAGATACCATAGTAGCTGAGGCAGCCATAGGGCGCTTAGGTCAGTTATTGAATTCGCATGGCAACGCTTTGCGAGCTCGGTATCCGGCAATGTCAGATTCATTCCACCCAATGCCCTGTCCTCATATTGCGGCGCGGACTTGCAGCGTATTGGTGGGACCCCTGAGCCTTAGGTAGGCAATACAGTCAGATTAAGGTCGGACTGGTCACTGAATATAGAGCTGTTTCACTCTGTGGCGGGTTGTACGGCGAGACGCTGTTTTGAGGCTTGGTAGCTACTATATGATTTGAATCTTCCCGCTACGATAGTTACACTATCATGCCGTGCTGGGCTCTTCGGCAATTAGCGTGAGCTACATTAGTAGACGAGAGCCAGTTGGTGGTCTACGAGCGATTCGCTGTCAAGGCGCCAAAACCATCTTGGATAGGTTATTAAAACGAGCATGATGTGATCCAAACTATTGGATCCCGTTTCGGCCGACTTGAAGGCGGCAGGGCGAGGGCTCTGCACCTACCTGCTTGGAGGGTGGCCCCTTGTATATTGAATAACTCCCCTTCGCTACCATTGAGTGGTATAGGAATGTCGATTTCCCGGCAGCGATACGGCTCAATATGGAAAGATGTCTTACTCTGTACTAGGTGACACAGCTAGTAGCTGCCACCTGTAGGTCTGAATAAAACTAGAAAAGAAAGCACTAGGGTAGTTGAGTCTATTAGCTCAGTGAGCGAGCGTCATAGTGTACGACGACGAGTCAGCCGAGATTGCTCCCCAGCAAAAATTGCATTCGATTCGTCTTGCTAACCGATTGTGTGATTTCCGTTGGGAGTCAATGATGACTGGACATGTTCCAGATGGGGGGAATGCGGCCGTCGTGGGAGTAAGAGCCAACCTACCCACGCTCCGCTCAATACGTCTGGCGAATTATCGACATGATTGGTCTCGCATTGTGAATTCATGTGCACTTGATGTGGTGTGGTTTGCGTGGCATTGCGGCTGGATGAAGACGCATTCGCTAAGCGATCTAGGTGTGCGACTTGCTCAATTGAGATATGCCTGACGAAACATCATCCAGGCTGGGACTGGGAGAACGTGAATTCCCCACGTGCGAGCAGCAGCGCGGGTGCATATCGTACTCATGCGCTCTGCATAGGCCCACCAAGTGCTGCTTCGGAATCCGTGTAACAGCTCAGTTGAAGATCCTCGCCAGGGGTGGGCGCTGAGACGTAAATTTGGCCATGAACTACACGGGTGTGATTATCATTTCAGGATGCTATACGAGAGTAGATCCTAGGATACGAGGTTTGGAATGATACGTACATATATGTAGAGACCCGGAACAAACCGATAGTCATGTGACGATGACTTCCATAGGTAATGGATTTTAAATTTTTATTTTATATATGCTGTAGTTGTTGGTAGGCGTGGCGTCTGATTTCCGCCATCTGGTGCTGTTGGCTGGCTACGCGTCCCTTGCTCTGGCCGGCACGGAGCACGAGCACGCCGAGGGGGACCGGCCTATGCGGGCGACGGAGCGCGAAATGACAACCTATGTACTGTAGTAGTGTATGCGGCATAGAGTCCTTGGAACTTCCGGGTCCGACGAGTTGGGTCCAGGCTCCAAGGTTCCTGCAAGAATGGCTCATCCGACCTGTCTATATCCCACCAGTATCGATCACCAGCGTTGGATGGACCGACGAAATCCGCCGACGCTGGAGACGTTATCCCACAGTCTATATCCTAGCGATCTGGGAAATGGCTTGAGTCCATGTGGATGCACTGGTCGTAGTATACCACAAGATAGCAAGTCGTTGATATACCCGGTGGAGAAACCGTGGGGTGCGTCATTGACCCGAACGCTGAAACGAAACAGCTGCAAGCCAGTGAACTCAAATTGAGATGTATCACATCAAGGTACGAAGTACACGGCTAGCTATCTACTTACCTACCTAGTAGGCATGTACTAAAAAGGTCTAGGCAGTGTACAATTATGGTTGGTCTGCACGTATATGATGTATGTATGTAGTATGGTATAGGTGCCCGTACTCGCTCCATCGATATTAGTATATAATAGGTACTGTATGTACAGATCGAAGGGTGTTGTTGCTTGACGTCTCAAACCTCCAAAACAGTCGACATCAGCCCGTTTCTTCCCCTTTTGGGGCCAGGAAGGCGATCTGGAGAGATTGCAGGGTGATTCGAATGGCCCAAGTTGAGTCGATGTCGCAGCTTGGTTTTGAGATCTCCCTGACTGTGCATGTCGGCGGCTCGAGGCAAAGCAATGTTAAGCGCGTGCTTGGAGCTGTTGTCCACATGACTTACCCCTGGTTTTACCCCTGTTAGACTTGTCCTGTTCCTGAAATTTCGCAAGTTGGAGAGGGGACGCCAATATGTGCCCCAGACGCTAGGTATGGCTTTGCCTATTTTAGCCGAGGCTAGTGCAAACTAAGTTAGCAGACTTCTAGTTTTAAACGAAGCCCGAGCTGCTGTCGACCTTCGATAGTTAGTCTTCGGCAGCAAGTGGTTCACAATCTCTACTTACCTATACTACAGCACTCGGCGATTCCTTAAGCAGGGACTTAAAATGTCAATCGGGCGCCCTCAGAACCGCCGCACTTGCCTACTCCGACATTTTCATCATCTGTGGTAATCTGATCACAATTCTACCTACATGTACCTATGTTACTACCTACCTTAATAGGTACCCTGACTTTGATGGTCCTCCCCTGCCTACATAGGTAAGTTTAACGAACAGAGGCGATTGCCGAATCGTAAATAGGGACCCCACGTGGGCATACTGTACCTACCACCTACCTATACTACGTACCTACCTACAGTACCGGGTAGGTAGTCTTTTGACGAAATACCAGTGTTGGTAGGTACCAGAGTGCAGAGCCGGAGCAGCGAGAACGAACATACCTAGGTAGTTAGAACAGACGGCACGATGCCAGCGCAGCTGTGCTTTCTATTGATTCGCACCTGTTGAGAGGTGGAATCTCCCATGGTGTATTCGCACCAATCCGTACAAGAGGAAAGTATTCTGCCTGGCCTCGAAACAAGTATTAGACATTTATATCTTGATCAACAACATCATGAACTTTGTCGGCAGATCGCCGTTTCAGAATGCTTCCCACCCACTCCTGTCTCGAGCCTACATTATTTGTATGTAGGTAGGCTGCATAGCTACAAGACTGCTAAGTAGATCCCATAAGAACCGATCTCGAAGGCATTTGTCGATGCCAGCGGAATCTCCAATGAATCTCCTCCCAATACACATGCTGCGATCTGTTTTCAACTTCTTTTCTATGTACATATGTAGGTTAGGTAGGCACTGGACATGCAAGGTATTGATTTAACCTCGCGTTCTTTTGACAGTACATACTGCCTGCAGGTGTCTGACCTAACTACTTATGTACATACCTACAGTACCGTGCCTTTAGCGTCTGGAGTTTCGGACGGATCGTCGGTACAGCAGAACCGCACGCAGTCCATCGATTTTCGCTACTGCACACATCATGCCATGCCACGAGCCTGCACGAGCTATGGAATGCTTCGATGGCTTTTTCTTTTTTCCCTTCTACCGGCAATTCCGAATGGACTCTCAGAGGGATTTGCGTGGTGGCATACAATGCGCAAACCAACCACGCCTGGGAGATGCAATCCACTGGCGTGTAGCGACAGGTAGGGACATCGGCAGCGTAGCATTGGAACAATTCCGTCGCTACATCCGTCCACCCGTTCCCACCCTAAGGCCAGGAACGCCCACTCGCCCAGTGGATTCCCCTCTTCCAATCTTTCCGAAACGGGCTGATTTGTTTCTTATCGTCTCCTTCCTTTCCATTTCCATCGCATGGCATCCAATTAATACCCGGTTTTCCACCGTTGATCCATTAGCGCCCCAGTCTATTCGACCGGAATGCGACGTAGGTATTTGAATGCACTGCATCATCTAGGTAGGTCTACCAGTAAGTGTGGGTAGTTAGTAGTAGTAGTTGTATACCCTACCTAGATACATTATGTACTCATCACCGTTGAAGATATGTATACATACCTCATGGTCAGTTTGGGGTCGCAAAGGCTGGTAATTACGTCCATGTTAATAAATCATGAAGAGAGAGCCAACCTCATTACTATTCTGCACATTACTTCAACCGCACCACGATTGAGCCTGCTTATAACGGGAAGCTGGGCTTCACAAACAGAGTTAACCCCTGCATTAAGTACCTTATTATGTAAAGTGCTGCTCGAAACGTGCAGTAGTACTTAGGTAGTGAGCAGACGCTTTCTAGGTAGTTTCCAGTCATGATTACGACTTTGAAGCTTCCGCTGCACGGGTACATGGTACGAGGAACCATTCTATACCCATGGGTTAGGTGCCTCATTTACCTACTGTATGTACCATACCTACTATGTAGGTACCGTATGTTCGCTATCCCCTCCGCATGCAATTGGAACAGTACATGTAGTAGATCAGTGCAAAGTCCATAAATCTAGTAGGCACCTAGCCAGCGGCTATCAGTGAGATGCATGCCTACCTATGTAGGTAGGTAAGGACCTAGGCATGTACTTAGCACGCGACGAATGACGCAGCGCACTGCTCGCCCCTATAACCCCACTAACCTAGCACCTGAAGATTAGGTAGCTACAATACACTCAGTAGGTACTTAGGTAGGTGTGGATTCGCCAGTGCCCTCGCATGCCTCCTCCCTCCTGCTCCTGCCCAGTCCGTCCCACATCCCACACCCCCCCCCCCTGAACCCTGTCGAATTTGGCCATCTTTCTCTCTTGTTCCTGTCCTCCCATTCCCCCGTTTTAGTCCCTCCATCTCAACTTATAGGGTGCTACCACTCGTGCGACATTTCACCGCCCGCGAGAGCGAGACCTGTGTCTTGGTCTCGACGGAGAGACGAATCGAACTACGACAGCCCCGACGACATTGACGACGATCGTAGACGAGAGAAAACCCGCTGCGAGAAACGAGTGCTCGCGCCCGCGCCCGCACGCTTCCAACAACCCCTCCTATATCTTCCCACCTGCACTGCACTCTTCCAACCTTCCCACGACGTTTTCGAAGGCGATAACCAGCCACCACATCGCGGCCTCATCAATTCAATTGTACAGCGACCTCATTATCATTGCGTCTTTCAGCCAGCGTGTCGCATCAGCATCAGCCGATACACATCACCTACCACGTACAACACTAGCGCGGGCTTCTTTATCGTGTATGCCCTTCTTCGTCCTTGTCCAGTCTGTTCTTATTTCCCCAAACCTACTCCTACGACGACTGCTCCTCACAAACCGTCGGCCGGCCATATTGCGACAGGATTTGACGATCGGATTCATCGACCCTCAGTTTCCCGCAGTGCCAAATACTCGACTTTGTGCACGTTCTCCTTGCAACATTCGCTCGCTCGTGCCGACTTCGACCCTACTCATTCAAAATTGGCTCCAAGATAATCAAAGCGGCCGTTGATCGCGCCTCCTAGCACATTCTTTGTGTAGGCTAAACGGTGCTCAATTTTTGATCCTGCACAAACCGAGCCGGTATCAGAAAATCTGTTCCCAAACATGACGACCATGCTGCAGACACCGTCGCGGGCCTCTACGGCCTCTTCGTCGTCCTTCCAGCCCATATCGCGTCAAAACACCATGTCTTCATACGATGGTACAAGATCTGCGCGGCAAAGCAAGAGATATTCCATGTCTGCATTATATATGTCAATGTCTGCGAACGAAACAGACCTAGAGATTGATGATGAATTGGCTAAGGGTGAGCAGACCCGTTTCAGAGAACTGCCGGACGTTATCTAATGACCAAGCAGCACAGAAAATACTTCGGGACCTGAAGTCCAAGATTTCTTCGCAGTCCAAAAAGAACTTCTTTCTGGAAAAAGATGTCCGGTATCTAGACTCACGTATTGCTCTGTTGATTCAAAACCGCATGGCCTTAGAGGAGGTAACATATTATCACCCCTTTATCCTACAACAGTTATTAATTGTTGTCCAGCAAAATGAAGTGGCTAGCCACCTCGAGGATGCGCTAGAATTAGAGGAGGGCGAGTTTCCCAATGATGAAAAGACACAGAGATACGGCGTTTTCTTGTTCTTGCTGCAATCTGAGCCAAAGCACATCGCCCATCTATGTAGGCTTGTATCGATGTCCGAGATCGATTCTCTACTCCAGACTGTCATGTTCACCGTCTATGGCAACCAATATGAAAGCCGTGAAGAGCACTTGCTCTTGACAATGTTTCAGGTGAGCCTAACGACCACCTATCTCTAATGCCCAAGCCCCCGTTTTAATGACGAAATTCCAGTCTGTTTTGACTTACCAATTCGACACGACTCCCGAATACTCGTCTCTCCTCCGTGCTAACACTCCTGTTTCTCGAATGATGACTACATACACTAGGCGTGGACCCGGCCAGAGTTTCCTTCGGACGGTGCTAGCTGATAGGATCAATGGTCTCATCGAATTGCAAGACCTGGACTTGGAGATCAACCCTCTCAAAGTCTACGAGCGCATGTGCGACCAGATTCAGGAAGACACGGGTAGTCTACCCCAATCCTTGCCGAGGGGCATTACCGGGGAACAAGCCGCCGAGAATCCTCAAGTGCAGGCCATCATCGAGCCTCGGCTGACTATGCTGACTGAGATTGCCAACGGCTTCTTGACCACCATCATTGAGGGACTGGACGAAGCGCCATATGGCATTCGGTGGATCTGCAAACAAATCCGAAGCTTGACGAAACGAAAATACCCGGAAGCCAATGATCAAATTATCTGCACATTAATTGGAGGTTTTTTCTTCCTACGGTTCATCAACCCGGCTATCGTCACGCCCAAATCATACATGCTTATTGATGGCATACCAGCTGAAAGACCTCGACGCACACTGACCCTAATCGCCAAGATGCTACAGAACCTCGCCAATAAGCCGTCGTACGCGAAGGAACCGTACATGGCAAAGCTGTCTCCGTTTATCCAGCAAAACAAGGACCGTGTGAACAAGTTCATGTTGGATCTTTGTGAAGTGCAAGATTTTTACGAAAGTCTGGAGGTAGACCAATACGTGGCGCTCACTAATAAGAATATAGAGCTTTCCATCACCCTCAACGAAATATACGCCATGCATGGTCTTATTGAAAAGCATAGCCCGGAACTCTGTAAGGATGAGAACTCGCATTTGGCCCAGATCATGTCGGAGTTGGGGCATGCTCCTGCGCAAGTTCCCAGGAAAGAGAACAGGGCTATCAATTTGCCCCTCTTCAGTCGCTGGGAGCAAACATTTGAGAACATGACCCAGGCCTTGGATATCACGCAGGATGAATTATACTGGCTGGAGGCCAAGAATATCTTTGTACAAATCATTCGGTCCATTCCGCAGCACAGTGCCGTTGCACAAAGGCCCCTCCGCTTGGAGAAAATTGCCGATGCAGCTGCTACATCCCGAAATGACGCAGTGATGGTGCGTAAGGGCATCCGAGCAATGGAACTGCTTAGTCAACTTCAAGAAATGGGGACCATCAACAAATCCGATCAGTTCCGCTCTCTCCGAGACGAAGTCGAGCAAGAGCTGTCCCACCTTGGGTCACTCAAGGAGGGTGTGAACCAAGAAACGCAAAAACTGGAGGAGGTCTATAAAACAATAAGAGACCACAATGCATACCTTGTCGGTCAACTCGACACGTATAAGAGTTATTTGCACAACGTGAGAAGCCAGTCGGAAGGTACACGACGAAAGCAACAAAAGTACCAAGTGTTGGGGCCCTACAAGTTCACGCACCAGCAGCTAGAGAAAGAAGGCGTGATTCAGAAGAGCAATGTTCCTGACAATAGGAGAGCGAATATCTACTTCAATTTCACCAGTCCTTTGCCAGGCACGTTTGTAATTTCCTTGCACTACAAGGGTAAGGCGATCCAAGGCCCCATTATTGCTATTACACTGCTAACATTAACAGGACGAACCCGGGGATTGTTGGAGCTTGACCTAAAGCTCGACGACTTACTCGAAATGCAAAAAGACAACCAGGAAGACCTTGACCTCGAATACGTGACTTTCAACGTTACGAAAGTTCTGACTTTGCTAAACAAACGATTCGCAAGGAAGAAAGGCTGGTAAAATGCTCATGCTGGCGTGAGACCATTAGGCTTTCTGATCGATCTACCCAACGACCTGCACACTTTCCCTTATTCGATATGGCGTGGCGTTGACGGATTCTTACGACTTGATACCACTTTCATTTGATATATCGAGCCGTTGGCTCCCGTTGATCTCCTTAGTCCCGCAGCATCAATAACATGACTACTAGGCCATCTTTAAGTCGCGCATTTGTCTGCGTATTCAGTCTTCTCGTACGATGATAAAGAAAGGGCCAAAGGGAATCACTAAGAAGCAGCGGATTCAATACAAACAACGCAACTTGGAACGTAGACATAGGCCCAGCCGTTCGCACATCAACAAGTTTTAGACGAGGTCCTCGACAGCGGTAATGCCGAATATCCGGCGGTAAACGGATGTATTCTTCTCGTCTTGACACGCTGCTTCGCTGCGAACTGGTCCTACATCCGCAATTCGCAGCGTAACGCCCCATCATGACCCAATCCGAACGCCCTTTGATTTGGCTGGTCCGGTGGTTTGAATGATTTTATTCTATTTCCATTTGCTGCTATTGTATTCTAATCGAGCATGAGGCTCAAACATTGCTGGCTTTAGTTGATTGGTGATATATTAGCAGTCTACCCTCAAATTATGCACCAGTCTCATGCTATATTTCCTATGGTAATCGGGGTTGTGATTCGCGACGAATGTTGGCCGAATCTGGTGATGGATGTAGACCTGAATGATGGTTGAGTGTGGATATGCGAAATGAGTATAGGAAACACCACAATGATACGAGACTATGAGGAAAATTTCTTTGGCCCTTCGCATGTCGACGTCACGATGGATTCTTTCCCCTATCTGTAATTGTCGAGGTAGTCAAGGTGAATCTCGCAAATCCTGTAATTATTCTACAGATATCTGCTCTAACGGGGTTGTCTCGCGGGTATACGTGAACTGATTGTATAAGTGACCTGCGATTCGCTATGTGACACGTAAACAGAATATATTTTACCTTGCCAAACATCACGTCGCAAGTAAGCTGAAGGGTTATTCATGTCAGTATCCTGTCATTTCGTGGTTGTTATACACGAGACAACATTACCCGCACGCCGGCAGCAACCTCGCCCTACTCTTTGTGTTCGGGTCCTATTGATTAAACGATTGCTGTTAGAGTGGAATTTGCTTTAACTTACGGCGCCGGCAAAAAGGTTTGACCAGTTTTACGGGGACCACATCGATTGTTTTTGCCCCATCACGAGTCGCACATCGCCACCAGTAATCAAATCCAACTCAACTATCCATTTGACCACAAACAATCTCCCTTTTCTCCCTTACCTTGTATAATTAGAGTTCACCTCCAAAAAAGTAAAATAAACATGCTTAGTTTCCCCTCCTATCCCCACCCCGATATATGGCCGAGGGCCATGACAATTATCGAGCATTCATTTTATACCACTCCGTATTAATACTTATATCCCTTCTTTGAGAAAGTACTCGTTATTTTTAGGTCTCGGCTTGCGTGGCTAGACACAAGTCATTTCTATCAAATAATTACCGTTATTACTATTTCTGCTTCCGTACATCACACAAGTGCCGAATGACTGAACGAGCAGCCACAAGATGTACTCGATCCGCGGTTCCCAAGAGAACCCCGCAGTAAGTTGTCCTTTCACCCAACTAGGTACTCATTGGATCGGGCACAAGAGCGTTGAGGCTCCTCCCGGGACTCCAATATCGTCGAGGAGCCTTTCCACCTATCTAGCCACCTATTGATAACGGCCAAGTTCATAACAACTAACCCCTATTCCAGTGGCACGATATCATTTTCAACGCAGTATTTAACGTGCTCACTATTGGCGTTGTCGGTCTCCGTCTATGGTCCCGACGGCTCACGCGAGCTGGCTTCGGCTGGGATGACTGCTTTATCCTGATTGCGACATTGCTTGTAAACGGCATGCTTGAAGCTGAGGGTTTTCGTAAGTCTCTGCTTATATGTTCAACTCACCTACCGCCTTGGGATACTATAAGTGTTTCGTTGCGGTATGTTAATGAACGATTCTGTGCCATTCTTCTAGTTATCTACCTCGGCTTTGGTCTTCCTGCACATAAAATTGCACCCGATAACATTAAGAAGATTACGGAAGTATGTATACTTTCCTGGTATTAGGCAAAGTTACCAAGGTCCTGCTCGCGTGGGTTTGTCTTCTGTCACCTACTCCCATCTGGCGACTATGAACAGCAAGATAAATTCAAGCACACGTCGATGCACGCTGACATACTGTGTAGCTAGATCGCACATTCCGTTTCCTCTTCCTCTTGTGCATCTGCGCCGTAAAGCTTTCGGCCCTCTTCTTCTACCTACGAGTGTTCGGAACTCGCACGCTTCATAGCAATCGAGTCCCCCATCTTAGTAGCAGTGACAACGACAATCCCGGCACTAATACTGGCTTACAACTATCCTTGCACCGATTCTGTCGCTTTACGCAACGGCCCTCTCTACGTTTTACTTATATCTTCCTCATCTACGTTGTGATTGCCTGGTCCGTCGCCAATATCATCCAAGAGCTCGTAGTCTGCCCTCCGCACAATCCCATGTGCGCCTACCAGCGGAATACGGATCTGGGGATTTGCGTGTTCAACGCTGGAGGAGATCTATTGATACTTTTACTTCCGCTTTGGCCGATTTGGAGACTGCAGATGAACAAGGGCGCAAAGATGGGACTTACACTGGTGTTTCTTCTAGGGACTGTGTAAGTGCTTTCATGTTCCCTATTTATTAATGTCCGTCCTCATGCCTGACCTTTTGCCACACTAGATTCTCCGTTTTATTCATAGCCTGTATTGAAACGAAATATTGCGCTCGAATACAGTCTGGCTGACCAAGCCGTATGAGTAGGACGATCGTTGTGGCCTTCCTCCGCTTCGAGGCCATCGTGAATACAGACTACGGCGGCGACTACAGCGGCACAGCGATGAAGTCGGCTGACTACGCCATACTGGAGCCGAACTTCGCGATCCTGTGTATTAGTCTACCGATGTTGCAGCAATTACTCTGCAAAGTAGTTTCTCATTTCAATGAGAAATCGCGAGGCCGAAGTGGGGACAGGTTCTCGAATTGGTGGGCGAGAAGCCCTCTTATGAATACGTTTGCACGCTGGCGCACGGAGGGACTCTCGCGTATCTTCGCGACATCTGAAGGGGCATCGTCTAGTAGCAGGAATAACAGCAGTGGGACGAACCCCCAGGGTTCTCTACCACAGGTGGACATCCAACCCTCCGCGATTCAACAAGTTCTAAAACCGAGCAGCGATGACCGCCGCAGTGGGACCGGGACCCAGGGCAGAGACGGAGACGAAAGCCGCGCGCCTAGAACTAAAAGTCTTTGGCGCACCAACTCCCACGGTTCTTCCCTACACGAACTTATGGATTTCGCGCGTGACCCTGTCTCAGCCTCCACCGTAGGATCCGGGTCCAACTCATTGCGTAGTAAGGACGAGCCGCCATCGCCCCCAACGGGTGCGAGCATAACGATTTTTAGTTGAAAGGAGTAGTAGGTCTTACCCACCAATATGTATATTTGGGTCAGTTAGGGGTGGAGGGTATCTCGAAAAAGAAATATAGAAACAGGAAGGAAATAGAAACAAATTACAATACAAAACTGGCACATGGCTGGGTTCAGGGGGGTAATGTGTAATAGCGCACGGATAACGTATTTAAAGCAGCCAGAGGTCGCAGGTTGGGAATGGGATTTTGGGGTTCTCTTAGTTTCTTCTAGGTTGCTTTAAACATTCTAATTGCTGTTAAAGACTTGAAGAGGTACCGTTAGTACTACCTCGTCAATATTGCCGGGGCGCTTTAACGCGCAATGCTCCGAACAAAAGCTCCGAACAAAAGCTCCGAACAAAAGCACGATCGACAAGTAGCCAGCATGCAGGCTCATAAGACAGGTTATGAGAGAACTTGTATTTAAAATGCCGAGATGTGTTCGTAACGCTTCTCTGACCATTTCATTGAGGAACTATTAGCTGTAGGTTGGATTAAGGCAAATGTTATGCGAAAGTGCCCGAAAACGAGTTGGTAGGGTCGCCCCGACTATTTAATAATACCATTCTGGAGTCTTTCAAGATAGTAATATTATAATTTCGCTGTAAGTACGAAATATTTTCGATAGGTAACTGAGACCATAGGAAGTTGTTATATTTGTGCTACGTAGTACTTAGTTGGCCCTGGTGACCACTCCGTTCTCTGTAGGCATCGGATTAGGCTGACTCATATGCTCCCATGACCAGAATAAATGCCTTAAATGCATAGGGAACTTCTTGGTCGACAACAACACAATACTTCCATGATAGGCTAGGTATGTGAACATATAAGGGAGGCGCAATGTTGGGTGCCCCTATTTTTAAACCCCTTGGAAACTCCATACTCCTTTATACGAAAAGGTCCGTCTCCTTATTGGTCAATTTCTCCCAAGTGCCCGCTCGTGCCGCTTTAGTTGCAAGTGAGGTGGGTATTTTACATAGGGATTCACTGCTGCCTGGCGACCCGGATTGCTTATCCGCCCCTCATTTTGACTTCGAGTCCTTTGCGCTTCTACTGATATATCAAGAACAGACAAACAATATCTCCAGCTACCCATCTACAAGAATCAACATGCCTCTCACGAAGAATAATCCAAATCAAGATAAAGAGCCCGGCAACGATCGAAACGAGCAGAGCCAGCCTTCGAAGAAGCTCCAGAAGAAGCAGAAGGATGGTTTGAATCATAGCTCCAAAGACACCTTCAAAGACGCCTCAAAAGATACGTCTAAAGATACTTCCGAGGACAAGGCTCTCCCCAATAAACTCAAGAAGGAGAAGCCCTGAGCTGTGATTGATCATGATGATGGATTATGGACCTGGGAATTATGGGGGCATCTGTCTTATTGCCTATTCGGCGATGAAGCAGTTAGGAGACGAAGGCGATTTATCCGCTGCTACGACCGACCGTGTTGTTGTACGCGAGATTTAAGAAAACAAGGGAGTATTTGGGTTAGAGAGAACTATCATCCTTTGCGTTGATGACAATCGGCCTATCCTAGAGTTCATTGTCCTATAGCCCTAGGCGTTGGCTTTTTCGGGCAAAATGAGAAATAGCGTCCAACTACTTATTTCCTACTAGTGTCACAATCGTGTCACTAGACCTCTGCCGCTACGTTGACCAGCATGTATAATATAATGGAACTACTCGCTTTATTAAGAACATTGGAAAGTTATTGTTACATGATCCCGTGGCCGTGCAGCCCTGTGGTCACACATTGTAAGCTTGTTCAGATATACGTTGTCCCTATCCCTTGCCAGTACCACAATGTGGGTGTGTGCTCTCCAAAACAGATAAAATGACCTTGACAGAAAGACATGTGTCACTCAGCTGACTTGAAAATGGCTACTCTCGTTTATTTCTAACAGCTCGGCGTACTAAGTCAGGTCGGGGGGTTGATGTCCGGCTCACGTACCTAGATATTGGGCGGGCGGGTTGGCCTTACACGTCAAAAATGGCACAGCAATCATAGCTAAGAATGGGAAACGCCTTGATTAAATAGAGCATGTCACGGAACCAAGTATGGGGTAGGTAATAGACTCTTGTTGTTGCACGGGGGCCTCAAGGCTACGGAAGCGAGGCTATCCTGGATACATGTACAAAAGTGTCTTTCAATGAACAATCACAATAGCTAAGGAGCAGCAAGCGTCCCCCCCCCCCTTTTATACCCCTTTCTACCCCTTTCTACCCCCCCAACACACACATACATATATACACTGTATGTGTTGTGTATGTAAACAGGGGGCTTATTAAGTCACCCTCCGCACCCTGCCACTCGCCCTCCTCCAGTATTTTCGAGGTCGGAGCTCTAACGCTTCCAATCAAATGTCAATCAATTCCTGGGAGGCTACCTAGTGTACATCAGGCTCCAGGTCAATCCTTGATCGGGCGTCTACTTATACCAGGGGGCTTAAATATTTGACCGGGACCAGCAACTAACTGTATAATGTTTCGAACCTTGCATTATAAACTAATCGCGGCTTGATAAAGATCAACATGGGAGCCTCTCTACGGGTGCTCTGTACATCCTGGCCCGCACAATCACGTTTACCCAATGGATATATGGGGGGGAGTTGTCAACGTGCTAGGCACTATACCTAAGTACCTAGGTATGTAAATGTGCCGCCACGAACCAATCAAAGGTGAGACACCCCGCATCTGGCCGGAGGTCTGGGAAGGGCGTCGTAGATCCGGTCGCGGAAATACCCACAGAGATAAAGAGGTTAGCGGGTCGATCCAACGAACGGCACTAGATGGACCTATTGGAGTGAATCGTGGTTGGGGAATTAGTGGGACGCGGCGTCTCTACAGCAGTAAAGGTGCCTGGCTCCAGCGGGGTTGTTGTCGGCTCGGCGCATTGGGAGCCAATTCCGCCGGACGACGACGGCTAGACGAGGCAGAGATCGGTATAAGCCATAGCTAACCTACCTAGGTATGCAACTTAGGTAAGAGTAAAGGGCAAAGGGCACTTTAAGTAGTACAGTACAGTAGGTACCTATCCGAGGCCATCATGTGCCTGCCTAACCTGTCGACGTCTGAGTAATGGGTTAGTTGTTATTGCCTTTTAGTTTACTGGCCGTGTCAATCGACCCCTCCCTCGGCTCCCCTTCCCCTACATTATCAAGTATTGCGACCTATCATTTACTTATACCCGTCTCGACACTTCGCTTCCATACCCGCCCCTTTTAACCTCCAGAACCCGCATCCGCATCTTACCCTTTCTGACCTGACTTGCCCTCCCTTGCCCTGCCCTACCTTGCCGAAGCCAGACAAAATGCCGGACAGCATCCAGCTTGCCGAATATCTCTTCAAGCGACTCAAACAGCTCGGCATCGGCGCCGTCCACGGCGTGCCCGGCGATTTCAATCTTACGCTGCTGGACTACGTCGAGCCGGCGGGGCTGCAATGGGTTGGCAATGCAAACGAGCTCAATGCCGGCTACGCGGCCGACGGGTATGCGCGCATCAAGGGGGTCGGGGCTCTGATCACGACCTTTGGTGTTGGTGAGCTGTCGGCCATCAATGCGATAGCCGGTGCCTATGCCGAACGCGCTGCCGTCGTGCATATCGTTGGAACCCCGGACCGCCCCACACAAGACGGCCGGGTGCTGGTCCATCACACCTTCAAGGACGGGGAATTTGGCCGTTTCGCCCAAATGGCCGCCCACGTCACCGTGGCACAGGTCGATCTTAAAGACCCCCGCACAAGCCCCGAGCAGATTGACCATGCGTTGACGCAGTGTCTGCTGCATAGCCGCCCCGTGTACATCCAAGTCCCGGTAGATATGGTCTCGGTGCCTGTCTCGGCAGAGCGACTGCAATCGGAAATTCGCCTTCCTCTAACAGAGCCCAGTGCCTATAGTGACGAGGTAATAGACAAGGTTTTGGGAAAGATTTACGCCGCCAAGCAGCCAACCATCTTAGTTGACGGAGAGGCGAGAGCGTTTGGTATTGTGGAGCTTGTGCAGCGTTTGGTTGAAGTTACCGGATGGCCCAGCTGGACAACTGGCTTTGGTTGGGGCCTGCTAGACGAAACGGCACCAAACGTATACGGCATCTACCGAGGTCGTTTCGACACACCCGCCGTTGACGCCTTCGTGCAGGCCTCGGATCTTGTTCTGTGCTTTGGCCCTCATTTCAGCACGACCAATAGCTACGTCAAATCAAGCACACCCAAAGTCGAGGTCGCCATCTACGTCACGCACAACGAAATCCAAATTGGAGACAAGGTTTTTCGGGATATTCCAGCCCAGTTCTCAGTCGCCCAAATTCTTGAGAAGCTTGACTCTACGAGGGTGAAGGCTTATACGCCCTCTGCAGATCTATCTCGGCCCCAGGTGAATAGTTATTCTGAGGCGCTGAAGCATCAACCCGTTACCCAAGCCTCATTCTGGCCCATGGCTTCGAAGCTAGTTCAAGCAGGGGACATCATTCTGGGCGAAACTGGGAGTGCTGGGCACGGATGCCGGGATTTCCAGCTCCCG
Source organism: Xylaria telfairii (assembly GCA_022495065.1). Taxonomy (NCBI): domain Eukaryota; kingdom Fungi; phylum Ascomycota; class Sordariomycetes; order Xylariales; family Xylariaceae; genus Xylaria; species Xylaria telfairii. The sequence continues at coordinate 170,523 of MU383916.1, forward strand.
AAGCATGTGCGCACATTCGTACCCGTCACCTGGCTATCCATTGGGTACATGCTAGGCGCAGCGCAAGGGGCCGCCCTGGCCCAGCGCGAACTGATAGCATCTTCTCAGTACTATGGGATCCAGAGCGCGCGTACGATACTATTTATCGGGGATGGCAGTTTTCAGATGACAGTGCAGGAATTGGGTACCATTATTCGCCATAACCTCAATGTTACCGTCGTCCTAATCAACAACGATGGTTATACGATTGAGAGAGTCATTCACGGTTTGAAGCAGGGGTACAACGACGTGGCGCCGTGGAGATATCTGCAGGCACCTGGCTTGTTTGGTGCTAAAGAAGACACTTTTACGGCCAAGGCCAGAACATTAGGGGAACTGTATGACTTGCTGAACACAGAAGCGTTAAGCAAGGCCGAGGGATTCAAGATGGTAGAAGTCGTCATGGAGCGTGAGGATGTCCCACAAGGCGTGCTAAGCTGGTTGCTGCAGAAACAACTTGGGGAACTAAATTAGACGGGGACATGAACGATTATCAACGTTGAGTGTGGGGTTAGGGGTACGTTTTATCAATTGCCAGTTGCTAGCATCACGAGTAATACCATAGAGATACACGGGGATATGAAGTTTAGGCCAAGACAGACAATCTTCCAGTCATTTATATCTATACCACGCGATATGAAATATCTGGAGTGCAACAACTGCTACCAAATAATATCCATCGCAAAAAAAAAAAAAAAAAAAAAAAGAAAGAAAGAAAGAAAGAAAACGAATAGGGAAGCCGTCGCTTAGGCAAATAAAGAGAATCCGTTGAGCATAGTACCACTAACGGCCTCTCCCTGATCACTGACGTTCGACTCGACAATAAACGTATTAACTGTAGAAAAGGAGTGTCACGAACCCGGGTCTAGCATACGGTAGGCAATAGACTCTTGTTGTTGCACGAGGGCCTCAAGGCTATGTGAAACTATCCTAGATACATATACAGAAGTCACTTGGTCTCTGTTCTTTGTGACAAGGAGTGAAGAATGAGTTCGGTTATCTTCGGCGGCACCGGGGGTCTTTTGAGTATAAAAGTGCTATCGTAGAATGCAGGTACCCGGTCCTGGTCCTTGGGCCTAGTATATAGATTAGCAGTGCAAGCTTTACCACACAGATACAGATAGGGGATTTAATCTTCGCACAATAGCGATAGTCGATGATTGATATACCGGGAATTAGGGATCATGACAAGTGGCTTTGGTACGTATGTTGGTGAGAGGTCTCGGAGGTGATTACGTAACGAAGCTAATAGTTGCATAAACTAGTAGGAAATATCTTAATAGGCGAGGTAGTAGTGGTGGATAAGTAGATATTATTGCTATATATGATATATAAATCTATAATAAATATCGCGGGTAGCAGCCCATATATTTATAGCCATAGATCTAAGGACCTTATAGGTAGTTTAAGGACTTTATCGGTAACCTATATAGACCTACCCTGTATTAAGGATTATATTCTAAACCTAACATATCCGTATTAGCTTATATAAATATTTAAGTTTTAATATATAGTCATTCAGTATAATAATATACCTTTTACCTGCATATATAACCAATAAAAGGAACGAATTAGCCTAGGATCTGGGGTCCTCCTCCAGATTGATTTAAACGCAGGGAAGGGATAATATAAGCGTGTCGGAGGCAAAATAGAAGCTGGAATATTGATTTAGAGGTGAGGAATTGTCCAAAAATCGTTCACGCGTGTTTCATATCGACTCGTGTAACTAGTAGCTTCTATGGACACTACCCAACTGTGGGGGAACAGAGGACAAGAGGTGAAAGATGGTGGGCATACGTAAGAATCTTGTTTCAGAAGGTTTTAATCGAACGAGGTCACAATGGATTGGTGTCGATTTCTTCGCTTAGATCTGTGGAAACTTCTAATGGCATCCCTCACATGACCCAGGTGTAACCTGCTTAGTTACGCGCCTTGTGCTACGAGTTCTTCGGTTGTAGATATGTAATCTATCCCTTACGAAAGGGGAGTCCCTTGCAACAAAATCGTTTGCTGCAGAAAGTCGGATCTTGTGAAACTTTGTCTCTTGTAATAGGGAATAATTCCCGCCTCTCGATAGCATTGTAGTTTAAAAAGACTCGGTTATGCACTACTTGATATCCTCTCTTCTTTTGTTTTCAACCAAGAAGTCATCAATAATCCATACAGTCAAAATGGATCTCTTTTCGGATTCAAAAAGGAAGGGAGGCAGTTGTATTCCGGAGATCCGCACTCCAGACAACTATGGCTCGTTGGTTGCGCAGAAAAGATCTAGTCACTCGCCCTTAAACCGTAGTAGACAACTCCAACATGGCGCAGGCACCTCGACCTTTGCTCAAGAGATGAAAGTCAAACACCCTCCTTCTCTAGTCCCTGGGGGGAAGAATGGTCCTTGGGCAAAATATAGCAATGAGCATGAGCAAGTTACCAGCCAGACCCAGAGCAACCCCCAAAACGCCGCAGACACCCCGTCATCAAACGAAAACACCTCTTCTCCCAGCAATGTATCCCTTAAAATCACCGAAGAAACAAAGTACGTATCAATTTCTCCCATGCTTAATTGATTCTCCCGTTCAGGGCCTTTTTTGGTTTTGTATGGTGACTAACAACTTGTCGTCTTGGTAGGCGATATGTTCCGACTTTATCAGTCAGCCCTATTTCACACGACTGGTAAGAGAGCATTCACATTTTCCGGTGTACGTTTAATAATGTGTATTTCAGTGGCTGTCGAGGGTTTAAGGCGGATGGGATGTGTGGGAGGCCCGATTGCTGTATGTTCGAGACTGGTACATGCTGTATCAGGGATGAGGGGGAGGTTTCGCCTCTGGACCCGCCGCCAAAGAATACAATCGTTAAGCGTTCTAGGCATGTGAATAAATTCCGTCCAAGGTACAGAAAGGAAAGGGAGACCGAGGGTGGTATAGGAGTATGAAGGTGGATCATAGTAAGTATAGTAAGGCCACATACGACTTAAAGGGGGGTCTTTTATAGTATCAGTTTTAAGGGAGATTGTATGATTACACCTATAGCTTTCGATTATACGCGGCGAATCATCTTATTGCGTTCCATTTAATTGCTTAATTTGTTATTCAACTAAATGTTTGCCTGTAGATGTGTATCGATAAGTAATTAAGTATAACAAGGGCTTATGAAATAAAAGCTTAGAACAGTGTTCTATTTAGCTAATAATTCTCTTTGGATCTAAAGGGTCCTGGTTTTCCAAATCCCACCTTTAATATAACCTCACTTTTTGCCTCGTATTTATAGATAGCCCTAAGGCTGGTATCTTAGGTTTCTAGCTATTACCCCTTTTTTAGTTGTTTTAGGTCTAGTCCGGAATACAAGGCTCCTATAACTCTTACAAGTCCCGTGATAATTGCCGACCAATGGTTGCGGCTCCTTGAGGCTGTGTGGCTTGCCGGGAAGCTGTATATCTGGACGGAAGGCTAGCAGGCGTAGGCACCTAGCTTAGTCCGTGTGACATTAAGCTAGAAGCCTACCAGTATGTATAATAGCAATTAAACGTTAGCCATCGCATATAATCAATTAAACATTAATGGTTATATCTTCATTAGTTACAACGTACTTTGCAGTCTGAAACAACATAATCATGCCATATTAATGTAACACCCAAGTGCGTTATTCACAGATCCTTTTCAAGATAATAGTAGCAATTGTATGGATAGGTGGTAGGAGCGTGTTTAGATAAATGCATCATTATTTTACTACTTTCCAAATAATAGTTTGGTGTGCACCTATTGCAGGGACTTTCACTAGACAACGCAGTAGTATTATCTGTCAGGATCATAGATATAACAACATAGTGGATGAGTCATTGTTTAGTAGGAAGTGATCCCAAACACCTTCTCAGGCTTGTCATGTCTAGACACAAGTTGCATCTCTTGGATCTATAAGGGTGATGTTGTCTTGTTGTCAATAGCTGAATAATTAGTAATTATCATATCAACTAATAAATAGCTGCGTGCACCCTAGTAAAGACATACTGTTGAAATATTTTGTGTACAACTTGGGAGATATAAGGGTACCTCTAGGTTTAAAATAAGAGATCATAGCACCAGGGGCATGACTTTAGCTACCCCTTGAAAAAGGTATTGAATTTGTTCGATGAAAGAACCATGTACGAGCTATAATAGCCAATCAAATCTAGCCGCACAGAATAAAGTACTAACGCCTCCCTACAATTGTATTACTAGTGTATTCGACATGTAACTGGAGGATCCTGTGGCGCTGGGATTTTGCAGGCCTGGTTATTTGTCCAACTCTGCGTAGCTGTTGCCGTGTGTGCTCGCGAGGTTCCCAACAATTCGTTCTGCCTATCCCTTTGTGTATCGATTGAAGTACCACGATAGCCAACCAAACCCGTGACTCTCTTAGAAGAGCACATCAGCGCAAGGATTATCTTCTTTGTTTGTTTGCGCCAAAAGATTTTAGAGTGCGAGGAGCTGTCATGGCCCCCAACACAACATTGAACACCCAAAGACCGTGTCCAAATCCGCATAAATAGCTGGTGCCGTAACCAACCCCTAGCTCTCAGATTCCCGGGGACATCATCATCATTATCGCCAAGTTACCAACTTCAATACCAAAGCAACAACACAATTTCGAAATCATGAGTGGGCAACCCGTATATCCACGACGCACCCAACAAAGCGCAAGTAGCGGGATATCATCCGACTCCCGCTATTATACAGCGTCCCAAAATCCTCGGCCCTACCAAGATGCCAGGATTCTGCGGCACCCATCCCAGGCCCACCTGGGCACCCCCCGATTCGTAGCAGACGACTCTACGCCAACACACACGCAGTCGGCAGCAGATACAAAGCGACAGAACCTGGCGCCAAGTACAGCAAGTTATCAAGGAAACGCAAGCGGAAATTATTCAAGTCTGTATCCCGCAGCAGATGCCCAAGCACGTGCGAGCACAGGTAGCCCACAGTATAGCAGCAACGACAAGAAAGCAGATGCCGGAGGTGCAGATAAACAAGGGTCTAAGAGTGCCTGGGAGCGCATGGCGGGCCGGCTTGGCGGCCATGCCGGAGGTGCAAGCACCTCTCGTGACAGGACTCCCCTGCCCGAGTGGTTGCGAGAGATATGAGGTGTCGTGCTCGCCTCACTAGGATCGGTTGACAAGCAGAACTACCAAGGCGCCTATAAATACCAAAATAAAAGATCGCTAGCGGGCACCTGTTGGCATCCTGACATTTCGACATAGACCCATGCCTGCTTTTTTCCCAGCATCAACATCATTCAAGATTTGAGAATGCCTAGTATACGATAAATAGTCGGATTAGACTCCAATACAGGAATATAAACACTTCGCACTGGAAAAAACCCCTCTTATTTATTATTTATTTACTTGCGGCCTGGAATTCCGTCACATTAACCTTCATTGCACACCACTGATGTCGAATAATAGTTACCGTGCTTTTCATCCCACCCCAACCTATATTTATATTCTTGCTCGCATTTTATTAGATGTTTGTAGCCCCATACGATATTGTTCTATTCACGTAGTGCCCAGCTATATAACGTAGACCTCATGTCCGTACCGCGAATAGAACCATTTTTAGCACTAAACCAAATATGACCAAATCGGCATAAGTTACAAGTTGTGGCAATTCGAATTTTGGGTGTTCAGCCGCGTGTCACGAACGAGCATTGTCATCTTATTGACACTCCATATTTTTAGCAACAGTGAATAAATACATGATTTCCCCAACCCCTCAACTTATGGGCTAGTACCAAGCTTCTCATCTAGACCCTGCGCATGTCTAATGCGATCAGCCTCCGCTTGCGCCTGTTCAACCCGCCCAAAGTCTTCGTCTTGGTTCCTAGAGCCCTTAAACACGCTGTCAGGCAAAGCATTAAGGGCCTCTTCCTCTTTATCCAACTTCCGGAATACGAAATGGAAGAGCAGCCCACCGAGAGCAGCAATGATAGCGACGGTGGTGTACAGCCAAACGAGGAGGGGGTCAGTGGAGAGGGGGACGAAGGCTTGAGCGATGGCCGCCGAAAACGCTTGGGCGAACCAAAAGATGCCGGTAATAAATCCGCGCATGTTCTTGGGCGCTTTTGTAAAGGCATATTCGAGACCGGTAATAGAAGCGAAAATCTCAGAAAAGGCGATTAGCACGTAGGCCGGTGTTTGAATCCACACGGTAAGTGGTGGTTTGTAGTTACGCTCGTCTACTTCGGTATTGTCGAAACCGAGGGCTGCCTTGCAATCCGCCACATGACCGTATCCAGAAATTTCTCGACAAGGCGACTGCCAATAGATGAAATGTTGGATGATTGCACCAACGACCATGGCTAATGTGCCGAGAGCGAACCCGATTGTGACCTTTTTGATGGGCGTCAGGTTATATCCTATCCTGCGTAGGAAGGGGTAAAAGAGTTTATCAAAAATCGGTATAAAGATCAGTAATGCAATAGGATCTAAATTGTTGATTCTATGGTAATTGACGTCAGCAGTTATCCATATGCAAATAATTGGAATTAGTGATCTAGAAGCGCTAATATCCACAAGGTGTGCAAGGAAAATGAAGTTGGGACTTGCTTACACATCGTTTGGGACGCCGCCAAGTACCAAAGTCGCAGCTTGGGATATGAGATTGCTATTCAGTTGGTTATAGGGCAACCAGTAAATAGGGTAAAGAAAAAAGACTTGGCAAGCCTTTATGCCTCGCCGAACCTCGTCGACCCAGTTGTCATCGAACGTCATCCAGGCTGGACGTTCGGATTCCGGGATGTTGCTTGGTTTGATACGTTCGAAGAAGCCCGGTTCTCTGATATTCTTCCAAAGTATAATAGGATTGGCGCTCCAACGACCTTTCATCCCTAAGAAAATCAAACTGAAGAATTTCCCAATTACTGAACCTGTTGGAGGTCTGCGTACGTACTTATTTTTGAACACTATCAATACGAACGGGCAGAAGAAGAACAACACGGTCGGTAGGGTAAACGACAAATAGAAACCAACATATTTTTCTGCATATACCATTGTGATTTGACCCACAAGACTGCCGACGTTGATGAAGAAGTAGTAGCGCATGTAGATGACGGAAATCGTTAGGACTGCAGCTCTCGGCGTTAGTTGTCGCCATTCAAAACGTAATTTAGAAGGATTTCGGGAGCTTCTTGGCGGTGTCTTGACCAAAAAAGGAAACGCTTGTGCTCCGAAAGTTGCCAATGGAACTAGAAAATAGATCCGAGAAATACTCACCTGGGTCCTTGATCACCCTCTCGCCGCTCTTTAAAGTCTCAACGACCGGCCGAGGGTGGCTCGCTTCATATTGTTCCGCAATCATGGGTGAGATATTTGCCTTGAAGAAGCCAACACCAATGCCGAAGAGAATGAGACCTAAAGAGAATACTCCTAAAGAAGCATCGGGTTTTTTTATCACAGGAGGGAGTGCAGAGATGATCAGGATGAGATGTCCAAATGTCGCGACTGGGTAATTTCAGTCAACAACAGAGTTCAGTAAACAGTCGTAGGATTGATTCCAAACGCGTGTCTCATTGCAGAGAATAGTGTGGAATATATTTTAGGTAGAGCGCCTCTCAAAGGCAAGTCGTGGCATACATACCTACTATCGCAACATGAATTGTCTTGTACTTCCCCCAGTAGGTATCAGAGAGATATCCGCCTACATAACAAGTCAACACTACAAAAGCAGCTATAAGCCGTACCGATATAGTTATAGATTTACGTACCGAGTAAAGGCATCAAATAAGCCCAGAAGCTATTAAATGTGACGAGACCAGTAGAAGCTTGTTGGCCCTTGTCGAGTGCACCAGGTTGCCCGAACGTGCCAGCCGCACCCGTCGTAGATCCCGGCGGGAGAGGCTGCTGAATGAAATTGACGACTAAACGTTGGTTAGCATGTGCTTGAACTTAGGGGCTGATTGAAGCGGGAGAGTCATACAAACGGCGGTGGTGCCATAATACGCAAAACGCTCGCAGAGCTCAATAAAGGCAATCGTGTAGATGATGGGACTAATGTGACCCTTCACGCGACGCAAGGTCTTCAGGTCTTCTTTTGACGGATACTCTTCCCCGTTCGGCCCGCGGAGAGGCTCATCCGTGTCGGAGCCGGCTGCAACAGGGCCTCCGTCGTCTTTTGTGGCAATGACGCCGCTATCAGGCGTTAACACTTTCTCCTCTGACGTAGGTGCATTGCCCCTAGCGGCGTCGACAGCATCAACAGGCTGGCCGCCGCCGGTCGACATGGTGAAAAGGTCAGAAACACTCTCCGGCAGCTACGGGAGGATATTAAGAACCATGGGACAGGAGCAGAGAAGGATCGAAACGAAGCCTGAGTCGTGATGGCCCAATACAAAACCGAAACCGTATCGCGAGAGCTGGGTGGAGGGGTGGATGGCCAAGCCAGAGGGGGGGTGGAAGAGTTCAATGGTTGATCGGCGGGGGGTCAAGGCAGGCTTATATATTTCGCGTGGCGAGGTACCGCACTCCTCGTGTTGTATAACTGCGAGTTGTGCTTGGCAAGCTCCCACCGACCGAACATGGCGCAAGCTGGTTCGCTGTCTCGTACAACACGCTTGGGTCAAGAAGCTCGCAAGTGGCCGGCACCGTGAACCGAGTGCCTGTTTAAGTTAGTAACAACCGCCAGACTCGAGATCCGTACACATCCAGCCGGTTGGCGTCGGATTCGCGCAGATCTTGGCTGCCAGATTCCCATTGGCTGTCCCGGCCAAGATGTCGTTATGGCGCAGTAAATGAGCAGGTGTGCAATGTGCCAAGAGAAAGATGGTGAGGGGAAAAGGCAGGCAGACTTTATCAGTCCGGCAGTACTAACCTTAACCTGTAACCTTGGAGATGAATCATGATGATGACTTTGTTGTGAGGAGAATTCGATTAGGATAGGGGACAGAACTTCTAGTCGAGGCTGTGACAATACACATGTGAAAAGCCAATAAAGTAACTACATATATTCAGTGATTTAATAACGTCATTGTCTTGGGTGTCTTAATACAAAGGTAACGAGCTGACATGTACCTAACCTTAACCATACTTACTACTTGTAGGAGCCGGCACTAGACTGCCTTGCTATGTGGGGTTAGGCAAGTAGAGTATACATGTACTTACCAAGATTACCTAAGGTATCTAAGCTACTCCAGTACCTAGGTCACTACCTTAGGTATGTAAATAGTACCTATATATATATTAGCATTTAAACATTTCTGGGGTATTGGTATGGGGTTTAGTCTAAGTACTTACATAGGTACAGTACCACTACTTATCTACCTACTATGTATTTACCTGATAACATCACGTACACCGAGGTCACGTTATTATATACGAACCAGTCTTTATAACTTCCTTGCTTTCACCGAGAATGCCACGTGCATCCACCAAGCACAGTATATCTAGGTACCCACTATGTACCTACATATACAAGCACATAACCTATAATACCTCGGTACAGTACCCACCACCCACATGCGCACATGGCTTTAGCCATATATACAGTAAAGATGCCCCCTCAATCCCCATACTTTCCTTTAAAGAAAGGATCAAAATGGTTCAGTAGCCCAACGCCACTAAGAAACCCATTTTGATACCGCCACACCTAAGTAGTTGTATTTATTTCAACAGTTAAGTATTTAGAGTGTTAGTACTTTTAGTTCGCATGGCCAACTTCATCAAGCAGCAGGGACCAGGTATTCAGGCTCCATTCCTTCTAGAACTTTTTCAGTCATGCTTCAACACCCACTTGCCCACCTCTGCTGATCAACACAACTGGGTTCCCCAGTATGCAGTTGCATTGTGTACTGATGCAGTTTGTCAGCCTGGTCTTGAAGCTTGCCCAGTGATGCCTTGGCAACTTTTTACATCCAAGCTCCGAGCTGAACACGTCAATACATAGCAATGCCCTCCCCGGCAAATGGTATGTGTTGCAGTAACAAAAGCATTAGGTTACGTGATCTATTCATTAATGGTGTTGCTAAGTAGCTTAGGTGCTACTAGTGCGATGTTCCCAAAAATTGCAAGTTGTTCCGGATTTGGCCTCTATTGCTCCGAATAAGATTGAAGAGAAAAGTGAATAGAGAGAAGGGCACAACGACAAAGGAGATAAAAAGAATAGCCAAGGGTTAGTCCCATCTTTTTCTTCCGGTTGCGCTTCAGGCCAGGTCCTGTATGTATGTACAAAGTGCATATATTAACAAGCTTAGCTGTTTACCTAGTCATTTGTCCTGCATACCTTTAACCTCCTTCTCAGTTTATTATCCGTCCTATAATTAAAAGTTAATAACCCCAATCTCCCTGTGCTTTGTACTCAACACTTCAATTATACCTCAAAGACTAAGCTAGAGCCGTGAAAGCATAAGGTTAAGAAGACAAGAAATATCCCGACCAGCTTTCATATTGGCATAACGCACTTTGTCCGGTTTGGTCTCAGTTCTTTGGTGCCATGTATAGAACAAATCAATTGTTTAGTTTCATGGGAGTAGAACCTCTACCTAGGTAGCATGTTTTGTAGCCCCAAGTAGCTTCGCTTCGCACCCTATAAATTAACACCATCTCCTAGCATCTTGCTTCAGAATAAAATCGAAACAGCAACTAACCAACAACAAAAGCTGATATCAAATATACAAAAGCAACAAAAGCAACACACCCTCAAATCTAACCAGATCATCCACATTAGCAATCAACGGCAAAATGGCTGATGCTAGGAAGGATAAAATCATTGTTGCAAAACAAACCGGGGCGATGACCATGGTTGGCGCAGGGCTATTACTCGCTTTGCGCGTGTTTTTTGGCTTCGTCAAAAAGATTTTTTCATCTGCCTTCTGGGTTGTCACAGGCTTTCTCATATTTGTTTCCGTTTTATACGGCGGCGTTAGCCAAATGTCGGCTGTTGGCTCGTTGGGTAGTTATCTGCCACCCCCTATCTCACACCACCAGATGAACTTTCCAAACGCTGATGTGCTTGCAGTCAAGGAAAATACTAAGCTAGGCCAGACAGACTTTCGCCTTCTCGTTAACCTAGGGCCCGAAAAGGTTGTCAAGTACGCCACAGTCAGCCTCGATGTCCTAGCCCTCGGAGTTCGAAAGCACCCTTACAGCAGCACCAACGTAGTTCAAATGCCCAATTTCCCGAGTGGCGATTACTGTTCGGTTCAGATCGGCGTAACCCCAGACGGGACGCAGACATTTTTCACGACCACGTCTTGCCAACCACGCGCCAGTGCCGAAGGGGCTTGGCATATGGATAACTTTAACTTTCTCGATCTCGAAATCGTTGACTGGTCCAGCAGTACTGACAACGTCAAGTTAGTCCGTTATCCCTCGCTTGATAGCTCGAACTATCTAGCGGTGATGAAATACGCGCCTTTCGCCCACACCATTGAAAATATTTCTCGTGAGCTCCAGTTGTACCAACACCTCTACGGTTCAGGCGTTGCACCTAAATATCTTGGCCAAGTCGTCGAGCAGGGTAGAGTAATTGGCTTTCTTATGGAGTACATCGAGGGGGCTCGTCCTGTTAGCAGGGTGGGCGCGTTCAGTGATCTCGCTCTCGACAAATGTAAACAAACTCTAGCGAAACTGCACACGATTGGAGTCACGCATAACTACGCCAGCTCCGAAAACTGCCTGATTCGCCCCAACGGCAATGCAGTTCTCATCGATTTCAAACATGCCACTTTGGCTTCTGGCACGCTTTCGGGGTTCCCCAACCGAGAGGACATTGAGCGAGATTTTCAGTCGCTTACATCCAACTAAGTAAACGCTAACGCACTACACTAGCGGGGGTTTCAGTCGCTTACATACAACGAAGTAAGCGTTAACACGTATTGTTTAAAGCTCGGTTTTACGGTGTTCAGCTGCATTTACAGGGTTATAGAGGTTTATAGAGCTGTATTCTATGTCTTAGTTTAAATTTGTTTGTTTAATGTTTAATCATCTGTTTTCTCCATCAACAATAGCGCAAGAAACATCAGTGAAGAATAATTAAAAGCGCCATAAGGTCGTAGTCCAAGAACAACAATCGGACAATGTTAGTTAGTATTTTCCACCTCGTAATTTGTAATAGTAGATACCTAGGTTTTAAGCGGGACAATTGGCATCAACCTTCTTCTTAAGAACCGTACATTAAGATCTTGATTATAATAACTGATTATTGAATATTATCATTTGAAAAATACTGATACGAACTCTGAGTACATTTTATAGATTAGGTACAGGTAGTGGCCGCGCCCAATCAACACCAGCTCTTAAAGAATCGTGTCTATGCCCGCTTCGCATAGAGTCAAAACCCAATACATGAGGTACAGATTCGTGTCCCTCTATTGTTCTAGATACTACCCTTGAATAATATTACCCCATATATGGTCTAAGCCTAGTCCTCTATTAATTCAGGGAATAGCATAATTAGGTCCTTGCCTTACGTTTCAGGAAGGCCAAAACAAGTGGTTACGGCCAAAAAAGTCTAATACATGTCACACGCAGCATAGATGGCTTTTCAATACCTTCAGTAACCGAACCCAAGTCTCTGCTTTGCGAAGCATTTTCAATGTCAAACCCTCCAGCTTCATTATAGCCATATGCTACATCAACTAATACCAACTGTGTCTGTCACGATCCTTGAGAACAAAGGGCATGTGTATATATAGGCAGATGTTGCGTACCCTCACCAGATTAGAACCCCTGCGCAACAATAGAAGTCATTACATACCCCCCACCACAGAAATCCTGACAGCTATTGGTCATATATGCAGGTAAAAAGTATATTATTATACTGAATACCTGTATATTAAAACCTGAATATTTATATAAGCCAATACGGGCCATTTAGGTTTAAAAAATAAACCTTATTACAGGGTAGGGCCACACGGGTTACCAACAAGGTCCTTAAACCTCTGGCTATAAATATATGGGCTGCCACCCACGATATTTATCATAGATTTTATATATTGATATAGGAATAATATCCACTTATCCACCACAATCACCTCGCTTATTAAAATAATCCTTACTAGCTTATGCAACTATTAGTTCTATTACTTAATAACCTCCGAGAACAGCGTAGTAATAGATACTACTGTTAGAAAATAAAAGTGGTACACGTTTTTCAAACGGAGACATCTTCGTTGACATGTAGCAAAAGCCCTTGTCTATAACTACATGGCCGACAAAATCCAGACCATTTAGTTTCCTTAGAAACAATATTAAACATAAATTTCACGTTATCCTTCCTAGTACCTCACTTGATAACCTATCGTATCCATACCTTAGTCGTGTAATTATTTAACGGATCTAAGATCGGTCCTCTTTCATCTGCGTAGGACATGTTAGATATTGTTACTAAACCCATATGCTATTATTGTCCAATTCTAGAATGACGAAAAGAAAGTTACCGTAAACCCTGGAGGACAATGTCCCCTAACATACCCCTTCGGTAATCCCTACCTAGGGCAGCCTCTGATGATATCAGTTTCCGGGTGCTTAGCCGATTCATTCTCCAGATTTTCGAAATTGTACCATCCCTGCTTGCCGGGCCTCCTTGTGGGCGGGATGAGATGCGGGGAATTCGCTGAGGAATGATCAGAGTACCATAGAGTTGTAACTTGACACAAACACTAGGGAATCTAATCTGTCTCATCTTCGTCTCATATTGAAAGTAACAATGACTACATTGCTAACTAAAAAATATAGAACTCCCAGGGACACTGACTCGATCCTTGTGGGAAACAAGCAAGGAACTTTGGCCGGATTACTCTTCTACCAAGGTACAATAAAACTCTCGATACTTCTTTGAATTGGCCAGGCTACTGCATAACTTGGATATATTCAATGAAGCGCATCTATAACCGAAGAGTTTATTATCACGGAAGGTGACGGCCCACCCAACAACCCTACCCTTGTATAAGGCCCCTGAACATGAGGAGTCGGACGCCTTATCCGTAACATACGTGAATGATGCTCTTCAGACCAAGCAGACTTACCTCTCACTCGCCAATCCAAGAGCAAGCCATCATCTCAAAAAGTATATCAGGCTTTCACGACTTATTCGTAGCATCAGAGCCGAGATATTGGCCAACCGGAAACAAGAAAATCAACCCCCTATACAACTAGCATTCAAACGCTTAAGGAACTCTATAGAGCTGAGGCAAAATCTATCATTTATTATACCTAGAAACTAGATCATTTATTAATCCACGAACAGGTGTTTTCACTCCACCAATGAGAGGATTTGCTGCACATGATTCTTTGAAATACAATCGACTCTCAATGATTCATGGGGCTATCTTTATCTCAGTCATCTCTCCTTGATATACAATGGCACTATAAACGTATCTGCACACTCCATTCACAGTTGCCGTAGTTGCCGTAGTTAGTGTGCAGCAGGCTGTCTGTGGATAGTTTTTGGAATGTTATTGAGGAAACGCATCGGATTGATTGCACAGAACATCCTCGCCGATTCCAGGCTGCAAGGAAAACCGACACAGCATGCGATTGGTGCTTTCGATGTGTGGAGTCTATACACTGAAATTCGCAACGCAACCGTATGCTTGAGAAATGCAAGAAGGGAAATTCGGCACGGGGAAAATGTCTGGCCAAGATGTTCTAACTGGCGATGTAATAGTCGCCCAATAGTAACAGCCGGCAAGCTCCGTCGAACTAAAATGGTGTGTCTGTCTAATATACGAAAGGTTCCTGACCTTCGAAATAGCAAGTTATTCCGCGTCAAGTTGTAGTATACTCCAGAACGGCCATGTTTGGGCCAAGTGCTTGTTCGGATCATATGAACCTTACCAAGCCAATTCACCAATGTCGGTGTATCAAAGTAGCTTAGGGCCTGGTTACATTGAATTATCACGAAACTTTCTAACTTCTCCCTTGAACTCACTATCCTCTAAAGGGGTAGCGGCTCAGGATACAATGTGACCCTCTGCTTAACGCACAGATGCATTGAGTGCCAAAGACCAATCGCAACGGCTGCAATCAATGCTACGCTGCTATGAAACAAAAAAATCCCAGGAACCAATCGGAACAAAATGAATCACGAAACAACGTCAGATGAAGAAGACAATTGAAACTGTCGACGAATTGCTGACTTGCTTGGCGCTGAACGATCTACGCCAGACCCTCAAGTTTCTCAGTTGATTACAGCCCAACCCAATTTAGGTAAACCTTCCTTGGGACCAAACAACGTCAAACCAGGAGTAGAAGTAGACTACTGGTAGCAGGAGAAGCAATTGCATGCATCGGCAGAAGGCCATCCGTTCCAATGGTTTTCTATGTCCTCGTCTTCTATTCCACTCCTGGATCCTTAGCGAATTGGCTAACTACCAGTCGCGCATCATAGGGTTGGATAGTTCGACCCAAAACCCAAAACCCATAAAGCCCACAGAGCCCATGGGTACCCAAAAGGTTTTGCCAAGAACCCATAGGTTCTTGGCAAAACTTATAAGTTCTTGGCAAAGACCATGGGCTTTACTAAAATATTTTAGGATAATAATATTAATTAATATATTAATTAATATAAATTATAATAATAATATAATTTTTTAAAATTAAATAATTTAAAAAATAAAAATTTTATAATTAATAAAATATAATTAATTTATTATAAATATATTAATTTTTATATTAATTTAATTAATTTTTATATTATTAATTATTTATAAAATTTTAAAATTTTTTTTTATAAATTATATTAATATAATTATTAATTTAATAAATTAAAACTATTATATTATAAAATAAAAAAATATAAAAATATTATTATAAAAATTAAAAAAATTAATAATTTTTTATTTAATATAAAAATAAAAGCTATAGCTAAGCTTATATTTTTTTAAAAAATTAATAATTAGTTTAAATTAAAAAAAAAATTATCTTATTTTTTAATTTAATATTTAGCTGCTTTAAATAAAAATTAATAATTTTTAATATTAGTTTTTTTATAACTAAAAATAATATAATTATAGT
>MU383917.1:0-186226 GCA_022495065.1 Xylaria telfairii
GCCACTGGAAACCTAACGGTGATTTTTCGGGTCCGTTTGTTTTGTGGTTATTTAAACTACCAATTGGTTGGCAATCCCAACCCCCTACCCCCCCCCCCCCCCCCCCACCACCACCACCCCCTGTTAGTGCTACCTAGAGCTACCTTAGGTACCTAAGATTAGGGACATGTAAGTATGTATGTAGGGTATGTAGGTAGAGTAGCAGTTTGATCCCCTCAGCGCCCACAGATGCAGAGATACCTTAGCTTGCCTGGATACCTACCTACCGATCTTCCATGCATTTGCCAAGCTTTACCCATTGAAGCCCTTCAAAGAAGTTAGGCTTGGGACCATGAAACTCCCTAACCTTAAGTACTATAGGCATTAACAACTCCCGCATACATATTACTGTACCCAGGTACATATAGGCTAGGTACCTAAGGTATGTAGTACAGAATACTGTAACACAACCTTGGAAATGTATACCTAGTACGTTGAAATGGAGAATTCCGATTCAGTTTGTCGATTCTTCACTATCTCAACTCAATCTGCGAGCGGAACCTGTATTCAATCTTCACACATCAGTCGTGTCCGTCAACCTTCGTCGCTTCGCTTCAGACCGACCAGCTGACACTCATCCCACATGTCATACATTTATCCCAAGCGCTTTCAAGCCATGCCAAGGCGCTGGAAGCTGGAGCTGTCAAACAGTGCATGATGATCAAAGAACTTTCGTGGGTAGGTGCCAAACCTTCAACAATACGGAACACTTCGTGTATCGGGTTTATCCGCATTCGTCAGTCTCGTCTATCCCAGACGCTCGTGCTCATCTTTTATTAGGTAGTGAATATTTCCAAGCCTGACGTATCTGCGCCAGCATCCTCTCTCTCCCCCCTCATCTGTTTCGCACCCCTCTTAGGGCGTCTAATGTTACTAAGTCGAGGGTTTGAAGGGTACCTACACTGTATCTTATTCTTGGCCCACCCTCGTCCTATCTGGTGTAGATTGAACCAACTACTGTAGCTGTTGCTAATAACTCGGCTGTCTAGTTGTGATGCGTGCTGCCCGTAGCATCCTATTCTCTGAACCTATTGAGGAATAGACGGTGAGAGGTTAAAGTCACGCAGATCACAAATAAGACCAGGATCAGGATCAGAAACAGGGCGTGGTTGGCAAATTGGCCTTCTCAGTTGCTACTATTCACGGCAACGCTATCGAACAGTCTGGTGATACAATGTCTATCTCTCGAAACCACTCTCGAAGTAGACAAGGACTTAATTGGCTCTCGATCTGTGGCTTCTGTACGAAATGAGCCATTTTTGCCGATGTAAAGCGATCGCAAAAACTCTCTGGGTGTCACATTCCAGTAGATCGGCTATTCAAACATCGCCTCGCGAATTGGCTTGGGGTTGAGGTTTGTCAATCATACTCCTCGGAATGTTGTCCGCACCTGAATACTTGGTTGGCATTGCCGGCATATCACTTCGGTATAATGCCTTTGTACTTGAAAAGTCTGTGTACTCTTTCGGCAATCGCATTTTGGGTCGTTGGGAGCTAAGACTACCTAATCTATTTAACAAGGCAAGGAACTACCCAGGTACCAAGCATTAATGCTAGTTTGTTGATCTTCACGATTTCGGCAAGGATTGCGAAACTATGTTAGCCTCACAGAGATATCAAGCACTCAAACTAAAGATCCCAGCAACCTCGGCTTCATAAACTAGTTAACAACAGGATATATGTGGAGCAGCATCTTGTCCAGTGACAAAGATGTACATGTCACCAGCGACCCATCAAACCCCTTACTTCTTATGCCCTGGTTCGAGATCGCCTCGATCGCTAATTCTTGTCAATTCCGCTCATTGCTAGTAGATTCCTAGTCTGCCTCGTGAGGTGCCTTGCTATTTGTATGTGCTGTTTCGAAAACGGTCTCCTTCTCAATCTCGAGCGTCTAAAGGCGATTTGACCTTACCTGTCTGATAGTTGTTTAGGGATGACCCTGCCGGCACACCCAGGTAGGTTTCCACACGACATTAAGGATTAGGAATATCTCTTGGTTAACAAGAGAAAGTTGAGCCGAGGGACTTGAAAACCTTGTTGTGTATCGTACATCAGGGCAGGTGCGAGGTATAAATCAGAAGCGTTGAAGCTATTGATCACCCTCATGCGCCCTAATATCACTCGAATATTGCTCAATTCTTGGGAATCACTACCCACCCCTCGTCATTGACCCCCGTCTCCCGCTGGTTAACTCTAGTACCTCAACAACACCACCATATATATATTTCGACCTACTCCTCTCTTCCCGATCTACATCTACCGAATCTCCCTCAGACTCCGCGTGCGCCGAATTTACATCATCACAATCCGTGGTTTCGGGATATATTGAGCTATAAACCTGTCAGTGAACCTCCCTCTTCATATTTTTACATATTCCTGGGGTTGGCATTGTCATTATTATAATTGGGAACCGAGAGCTTGCTCACTGGTCTCTATCTATCAAATTCACACCCCTTCTCCTTTGACTTCATATAACACAGATCCTAAATTTTGTCTCTAGGTTATCTAGCGCTATTGCATTGCCCTTCTAGCAAATATGGCGAAGTTATTTATTGGGTATGAGAATATAGCCGAAGCCAGGAATTATTTATCCAACTCTACTTACATGGGATACTCAGAGGACTCGCATGGCACACGGAAGAGGCAACGCTGAGACAGAAGTTTGAGGAATTCGGCTCTGTCGAGGAGGCAGTAGGTTTTTCAAGGTCCCGAGTCTGTTTCGGACATTATGGACGTAACTCGTCATAATCAGCATATCGCCAATAGTACTACTAGGAAGCACATGGGCTGATACTATCGTTAAATAGGTTGTTGTAAAGGATCGAGACACCGGCCGAAGCCGCGGATTTGGTTTCGTCCGATACACCAACGAAGCGGACGCCGATAAAGCAATTGCCAGTATGAATAATGTCGAGTAGGTGAACTCTCCAAACCAGGGTATTCTAGTCTAACTTGATGAATTATGGCAGGTTTGATGGACGGCTAATCCGCGTTGACAAGGCCTCGGACGCTGGACCAAAGAATAGTCACAACCGAGCAGGTGGACCACCATACTCAGTCCAGAGAGCGTATCCACAACAACAATATATGTACCCAGCTTACGGAATGCCGAATAACACGGCGATGTACTCGCAAACGCAGTACGGAAGGCCAGGCTATGCACAACAACCGGTGACCTACAGCACACCTCCAGCACAGGGTAAAAATAGCACCTCCCTGGATGTAAACATACTATCTGAGGATTGGATAGTTGCTAACGAGAATAATTTAGGCTACGGCATGCCCACGCAGTACCCCTATCCAGACCAGCAAGGTGGACAACAGCCTCCGGGTCCGCCCCAATACTAGCTACCAAATCCAAAACATCCAACCGGACCAGAGAGCAGTTCGTAGATCGCCGAGGTATCATGCATCCGAGTATATTAATCACAGCGAATCTACTCTAGCAGCCGAAAGAAAATATATACCTCAAGCGCGATGCAACTTACACTCTACCAACCACTTACTTTCGACCAAACGCTCTCCCGGTCTACGCCTAAAATCTTTTACGATGCTTACTTACGTTCTTTACTTTTTTGGGTTCCCTTCCTGCGTTGTTTTTTCATGACACTCATGACCACACGATCTTTAACGAATTGGAATGTTAGGAGGGGACCGGGGACCTACCCAGGAGGCTCAAGGGCTATCCATGCGGTAGGAAAGGGTTAAATCGGGGGCATGTTAACGAGAGGGTATCCCGAGCGTACGTAGTAGAAAAAATCAAGGACGAGTTCGAGGAGAGGCCTGAATACAATACCCGATTACGCCCAGACCTCTGACTGCTTGTGAACGAATGCTCCTTTATGCATGTTGATGTGTGATGTTGATTACGTGCTTATATCTATCCGACTTTTCGTCTATGGGCAGCGACATATATCATGTTTAACCTCGTGATCGGCACCACATGTCCCCTCACTCAAGCCTTTTCCGTCTCCTCTTGCTCGTCTACGCTGCTCGCTTTCGCGAACTCATGTGACACGTGCAGCGGGCCCCCTTTAACGTCGGCCTTGGCGTCACCGCTCTTGATCTTCCGCTCAATCTCGCGTAGACGATCCGACAGGTCTGTGACGTGAGTGTCACCGCTCTCCGGGCTGAGTTCGCCGAGTGCCTTCTCGAGCTCGAGGAGGTAGTCGCGGTTCAGACCACTATAAAAACATGTTAGTCGAGATGTCTAAGCTCCGCATCATGGAACTTGCTAGATTATACGACACAAGGAGACTATAGTATCAGGCACGGGAGGGTTTTATACACACCTTGGGCCTTCGCTCCGCTGGATGTGTTCGGCGAGGGCCTGTTCACGCACACGGGGTCGGTAAGCGTCGCCCACAGTGAGCAAGATCGGATTTCAGGGGTTGGTGAGAGTGACGGGAGTAGGAAACTCCCTGATTGGGGTAATTATAGAGGTGGGACTCCGGGATACTCACCTGCGGATCCTGGGGTCCGACGAACTGGTCGTTGTCCGGCGTCCCGATGTAGACGAGCGTTCGGATGGGCGCCGATCCGTCGGCCGGATAGAACGGCGTGTAGTGGATCGTGTAGCCGTTGATCTCGCGGATGTCTAGGTACTCGGCAACCTCGGTGACGTGTTCCGCTTTGATACGGTACTACAATACTTCAGAGTTAGTTAACCCGTTTCAAACGTGACATGTAAATGTTTCATAGCGTGGAAGCTTTTTTAAGCTATAGCCCTGGCCTACGAAGAACTCTCTGGACTCTTAAAGCTGCTGTTTCACTAAGGGACTAACTGCAATCACGCACCGCCGTCCCCCAGACCTTTTCTGGTGCGCTGTCGTGGACATCCGCTAAGGCCGCCCAGAAGGAACGCTCAATGAGCGTTACGACACGCCCAGGGGCGGTAGGCGTCCCGCGATGGTCCTGGCTGATTGATTGTTGTTAGTCTGTTGGTGGCGTATACATAGTTGCCTTGAGAAGAGAGAATATTTTGCCCCTTTGCTACCCATTCAAAGCTAAGACAGTTTCCCGAATTAGGGAAGCAAGTACCTTGCCTGGGGTAGAAGTCAGCACCGCCCAAATGAATATTGTGAGAGAGAAAGGGATAATAAAGTTCTCGCCCTGACTTGTCATACCTGCCAAAATCGCCTCACATAGCCAGTCACCCATCCTGGGACCCGTCTATCTATGATCCACAACCGTCATATCAGTTCTTTGCCCTTGCTTCTACGGTAGAGTTGGCGGTGCCCAACTCACCATAATGCGGCGGGGGTTTCCATATTAGACTTCTGTAAAAATGGTTAGTAATTTCGAGAGAGAGGAACACTTTAGTTATGGGCTGTTGGCTTATACGGCGTTAGATGACATGCTGGGAAAGCGCCGTACGTACCCGTAACCAAATATCCAAAACTCTTCACTTGGCGATGCGCAAGGGTGGCCTGTTGCATCTACCACAAGTCCGTTCGTCTCTGCCATGGTGAAATATATTTTCTACGTCTAATCTATACCTGTGAGAAATAGACAGTGGATTAGAGGCTTGAAAGCTGGTTGTGACACATTTGACCGCGGATGACTTCGATACCCAATTAGTAATACTGCAGGTGGTATTGCGACAACAGTGCATAGAAGGACCCCATCACGGTGGATGCTATGTCAATTACTCCCCATTATCTAAGTACAGTAGACACAGCACAACACCGAATAAATATCCACTCACGTTCGTTACTTACAGTGCCAAGAGACCCAATTCTGGGGGACAGCCGTATACCCTTTTCTTTGGTTCGCCGGTAGTTTAGGAGGTACCTACTTAGTCTAACGTGGCATCACGTCACCGCCCTAAGAAAATAACCTTAGGGATGGGGTTCCGTTTCCGGACATTGGATCCTGATCGGGGCAGAAATCGGGGGTGCCGCCCTTGCCGGGATTTGGCTCTTATGACTTGCAGCAATGCCGTTATTATGGATCCTCAACACCTATTTACAGCTCACGTGGTAGCTGTATGGACGCAGAAACATGATTTGTATTGGTGTGAACGGACCAGCACAGTCTCCCCGGGGTTTGCCGCATATATAGCAGATTGCGGTCTGGGAATGGGGAAGGAATGAGGCTCTGTATGCTAGCAGATGGAGATCAGGCCCGCCGGGCGATGATGTACTGTACCCAAGCGACGCGATGTGATGCGATGCGCTTACTTCGATGGCCACAACGCCCAACCCTCGTCTCGTCTTGCATGAGGACTTGGTGTCGCGGATCCGGACATCATTCTGATTCATTCATGAGTCAGGATATATGCTTACGCAGATGATCGGATCGCATGCCTGGGATTATCGGGAGCTCGCCACTCTTGTCTTAACGAAGAAGATCTGGCCATCGTTGAGACTGAACCTTCAGCTGTACTTGGTATGCTTGGTAGTATACACAGCCCCGGCGCATAGTCAACCTTGTAAGGCGCCTTAGCCTCTACCATGCAGCAGATCCTTCTCCAGCTCTTCTTTCTTTTCTTCTCCCCAGTCTAACGAAAGCATTGCCCCGTTTTGCTTCTGCCGTGTTTGCAATGCCCCTGTGCGATCCGTGCCGTTCGGCCGTCGCTTTCGATCCATAAGCCCACGGCGTTCCGTAGGCTCGGGGCACTGCCCTTATTCATTGCATAATATCGGTACTGGTACACCAATGGATGCTTATGCTCTGATGTGTAAAATTGTATGGGCCAATGACGTAGGTTGAAATAATGTCTGCCTGTTGCAGACGTAGATTACGACTACCCAGGTAGGCATTTTGAATATTATGGGTGAGAGAGGCTTAATACAATCTTACTGTAGGGCTGGCTGTAGGTAATACTTCAAGGTTGTTTGCTAGGTATGGAGTGATAGTGCTGCACCCCATTCTATATACTGCCACCTGCACGGCTAGCAGAATGCCGTCTGATGCCGACCTTAGGTACAGTACAGGTACTAGTAGGTAGGTAGTAAATGCCCCAGAGAAGGAGCTGGGTCCCAGTCTTGCAGCTGACCCCTCTTCACTGACAACTTGCAGGTAAGGTAATAAAACAAACACGCTCCCTCTCCGTCACACACCCTTCTCAACAACCTGGCGAGACCCAGACCCGACCCAGACGATCAGTCTCCTTTCCCCTACGCACCTAAGCAAATAAAGATTGGGTATATAGTTTGAAGGCGCTTCTTTCATCTGTCTTGTCCATTTCCCATCTGTTCTCGTGCCGCGGAGAGGAGCAGCCCCCAAGATGGCATACAACAGGCCATACAACCCCGACGAACTGCCAAGGTGAGTTGCGATACCGTGAAAGCACATTACCCCACCAACCTCGCAATCCCGTCCCTTGCCTTTTGCCCGCCTACCTATGGTTGGATACTATGGCAACACCATGGCGCCCCTTCTGTCGGGGACGCGCCTATTCGACACAACACAACAAAGGATGCCTGTTGGTGATCAGACACTAGACAAGACTAACATGACTCCGTAGGTTCGCAGAGCCCGAACAGGTTCGTGTTGCCCTCCATCTGCTGTATCTGGCCATCTACCTCTACCTCTCCCTCTCCTCACACTATTTCTCCAACCAGCAAGCAACCGCCATCGTAACTGCCTGCGTCTGCACCTTGTCACGGCAGACCTTCATTCCCAGTCCATCCTTTTTCGAGCGCACAAAGCTGCTTTGTACGCGACACGGCTAACACTCAGCTCCTTCATCTACAGAAAGGCGGCCCTAGACCTGCCCCTTCACACTACCAATCTAAACCGCCGCCCCCCGTCCCGGCTCCGGTTCCAGGTCCTTCCCGCCACGAGACTTATCCCAGCCGAAGGCACGAACCAAGTCATCGAAACCAATCACACTACGGCTCCATGTCGCATGCATCGATGTCGCCGCCGCCTCAGGCCACTGCCCCGCGTCCGTCGGCGCACAACCGGCCGCCTGCTTCAAACAGACCCCCGCCTTCGCCCGTGCACCAAGACGGCGGCGCCGATCCCAGTCTCTTGCCATTGTTTCGTGCCGTAGATAAAGATGGTAAGTGTCTCTCTGTGCCCATGGGACTATTGGCTTCCGCGCACCCCCCTCCCCCTCTAGTGGATTCCCGGCTCAACGTGCGATATCGTAAAGAGTGCGCCAGCATGAAAGATAGCCGGCTCTACGGAGGCGCATGGGTTTCCATCATGTGGCGCACATGACTAGGCGTAATATCGACCAGCGCTAACTATGGTGACCAAACACAATAGGCACGGGACAACTCTCGGAGCGCGAACTATCAGCAGCACTAGTCAACGGTGATTGGACAGCTTTCGACCCGCAGACGGTGCGGATGATGATCCGAATGTTTGACAGCGACCGATCGGGTACAATCGGATTTGATGAGTTTTGTGGGCTATGGTCATTCTTAGCCTCGTGGCGGACGCTGTTCGACAGGTTCGATGCTGATCGTTCCGGGAATATCAGCCTCGACGAGTTCACCAACGCACTAGTTGCCTTCCGTTACCGTCTGAGCCCTGGCTTTGTGGAGCTGTTGTTCAACACATACGACAAACGTGGCGAAGGCGTCATGAGCTTTGACCTCTTTGTCCAGGCTTGTATCAGTCTCAAGCGTATGACAGACGTATTCAAGAAGTACGACGATGATCGCGATGGTTATATTACGCTAGGGTTTGAGGATTTCCTCGTTGAGATTTTGAAGCAGCTAAAGTAATATCGCTTTACTCGTCCGGAACACTCAGCATATCATTCATGAACCTGACCGCTCTATTCCCAGAGTGAAATTAGGTACCTAAAGATATAGCATTACTCGAACATATGTACTTGTAGGTGCAAGAAACTGGATTCATTCAACTTCAAGGGTTGCAAATTGGGTGCTTAAAGGACACTGAAGGTTTACGTCATAATCTGAACCGGAAAGCATGGCTCAGGATTTGGAATATATGGAGATACCGCTATAGATACCCTCCACCCTGGAGGGATGATGATAATGAATATCAGGAGGTGAAGCAGAAAGTACAAATGAAAGAAAACTCATAAGGCTGTGGGCGTATCTATGCTAGGTTCTTTTTCTCCGACGGGCTCCGACAAGCAGGATGAGATTTTAGATCAGGTAGATCATCAATGCCTCTGTGAGGTTGAGAGGGAGAAAACAGTTATTGCATATTTCACAACTGTCTGTTTTGCACAAGTTAAGAAAGGATTTCATATTGGCTCTAGAATATGCCCTTCCTTGCCTGCCCCTGACAGCTACTAAAGTATGCAGGTAGCTATGCGCGCCCTAAAGTTCATGGGAGGGACAAAGTTGCATACTTTGCCCTCCATCCTTGCTTAGTATGAGAAACCAGTCATCCGGCCGTCCGTGAGATGTTCTATCCACTTCATCGCGTAACCGCCCAAACGCCATTGGAAAAAATCGAAGTTGGCTGCGAACATGAAGCCAGGAAAAATAGCCTAACCTAACCCAACGCCTTTCCCTATGCCACCTGCATATGCTATCACTAAACCGTCCCTATTTGTTGAAAGTACCCATTCCTGCCCCTTTTCATACCTCGTATACTAAGTCGTGTCATGCCATGTCCTGGGGCTGCTTATCTTCGCAATTGAATAGAAAGAGGATGAAGGAGAAGATGTAATGTTGAAAATGTAGGCGGCACGAACCTCACTGCTCGATTACTGCTCGAATTGCTCTTGAGTGCGGTGCCATCCATCCCAGCGGTCTCGGGTTTCTAAGTCTTCGTGTCGGATGGGCTTTGAGTGGCCCGTTCCGGCAAGTCGAAACTGACCTCGCTCGCCACAACGTGCTCCAAAACCAGCCTTGGTGATGGTTTGATCAAATCCTTCATCCTGAGAGCTCTGTAAATGCCTGTCTTCTTGGGTGACATGGCATCCTGGACCTTAGGTAACACTAGCGTCTCTAGCATCTTGTTTTGCTTTCCCTGGTGCTTGGTTTTGGTTTTGGTTTTGGTTGCTTGGTTCTTCGTCGTCGTCGTCGTCGTCATCATCATCATTGGAGGAGAAGGAGCTGCTTCCTCGGCAAGATTTACGCTGGACTGGATATTGCCATCGGGAGAATTGGTGCGCCACAACCGCCCTGTTCCAGACACTAGGATCTCTTCGCCACAATCGAGGCGTAGTATTTGGGTGCAATCGCCCTGTCGTGTATCCTTAGTCTTATCCTGAATGCTGATAGCGCCACCCTTTCGAACGTTTGCAGTTTCGTCAAATCCATTTTCGAGAGCTCCTCGGATCTCCTCATCCCTCCACCGACGTGTCTTAAGTAGTCCCGTTGCGAAACCTCGGACGTCTTTTTCCCCGTCGTGTGCGCTTATCCACAATCTGGCACCGAGTTTCGAGGCGATTTCAGCGCCGTAAGGTACACCGGCGCAGATATTGCCGCCAAGCCACCAAGGGTTGCTAATGCTATCCATACAATGAAGAAGTGCCGTTAGTGGTAGCGCCGCCTCGGAGACAAGGTGGGATGTCGCATAAGGGGCGAGATAACTGTACTGTATCCCATGAGGTGAGAAAATTAGTGAGATGGGCCGGCTGTGACTGAAAGGGCTTGGCGGTAGGGCTTTCTCGTTCTGAGAGGTTGCTGGGCGAAAGCTAGGGCTGTAAAGACAATGCGTTGGTGACGCAATTAGGGTGGAAACAGAGCGAATGGATCGCAAAGACGTTGGTGAGATAGGCGAAATGGGGGACATAGGGGGAGTAGGAGGTAGCAGGAATGTGTCTCTTGTAGGTGTTGTGCCGGACAAGTAGTTTTCTGCGTTAACAAATTGCTGCATATATGATTCCGGAGTTGAAGGCGGCGTGAGAACCTTAACTAGGGGTATTTGTTTGATTAGGTCATGTGTAGGCGGTGATCTGTACGTGATACCGATAGCACCGTGGAGGCCGGCGAGATCATGCTTTTGGGGTATGAAGGCCACAGTGACTTCGCCCTCCTGGCCATTGGCTTGCAAAGGTGGAACCGGAATTCGTATCACAGATTGCTTCCCCGTGATCCGCGGGTCCTCCCATTTCTCGATGACGCAGACTTTCTCTCTTTGAAAGTATTTCCAGCTCTTGATTATGCGTGCGGATGCGGGCTCAGCAAGAATCAGAGTATTCCCCCGGGCCGGCAGCTGGCGCAATGTAGCCTCATTGCAATGATCGGGGTTGTGCTGGCTGATAATAACAAGGTCCGGAGGCTGCGATAGATCCGCAAGCGACGATATGCAAGCTGGCTGCCGATGTGACGTGATGGAGATCCGGGGATGGAATATAGTTGACGGTCCTGTTATCCATGGGTCCAGTACAATGGTGAACGGGCGCGGCACGACCGAATCCACGACAGACTCGGGTATGACTGGCTCGAATGAGAGTAAGAAAGACGCGTCCGAGTTAAGGTGCTTCACGGTCAATGCCATGATGACGATAACAATGATGATGATGAAGAAGAAGAAGAAGAAGCAATCCGGTGCTTTGATGACAGTTGGACTGGAGCGAGTTTCCTCGTAAGGCGCAGAGGGTGGCGGGGAGTCATCTGGTCCGAATCCAAGAGGCTTGCTGACGAGTGTGGCGGATTTGAAGGATCTCGTTACGGAAGAAACATACAGTAGGAAGAACAGGTTTAAGAGAGACACCGGCGACGGGGTCGAATGCGGGTTTCGCCACCGACAAGAAAAGAAACAATGCTAAGATTGATTGAAACACACGGCGGCGGCTGATCAGCCAGAGACGCGCACATATACATACGCACAGTAAGAGATAGCTGGCCGTCGCGAGGGTTGGCAGTAGTAATTGAAGTACTATAAGTGTCTTGGGTTTGTCCAACACAGATTGACTTACAGTACGGATATTGTGTTACCTATTGTGAGCGAGCACGTGTAGTCACAATAGGGAAAACAAACAACACATATATCCATATGTGGGATGATAGGCAGTGCAGCTGGAAGGAAGCTGGTTATAGTTTGAACTGGTCGAGAACAACTGGGTTAAGTGAGTGGAGAGATGTGGTGAACAGGCGCAGTAGGTACGGTGCCTACCTATTCATGGAGTTCGTCAAATCTCTCCTTTTACTTTACCTATACTACATTGTACAGTACACACTGTTGGTCGTGTCACGCCTGGGTGCTTATGCGGCCAATGGTGAGAAGGACGAGGCGGGAGTTAATAACCTGATTGTTTCAAATGTTTTACAAGTTGGAACAAGACGGTAAGTGTAAACGAGATGTAAGCCACCAATAACGCCGGTAGGTCACAACCGGTCTTAGCCCATGCGGATCTTGCAGCTGCAATCGTCAGCGGGTTCGCTGATATCAATCGGTAGGTAGGTATACTGTACCGTGGAAGAGCTCTGCATTGCATGCTCTTCACAAGTAGCTGCTACGAATGCAAATGCAAGCGCGTTATAGGTACCCAAGTACCTAACCTACCTGTACATACATACATACACACTTACTCCCAAAGGTCAAGTGCACCTACCTACAGTAGGTACATGTAGGTAGGTAGGTTAGGTAGTATTGGACTATTAGGTAGTATAGGTAGGTGGGATGGGGCTGGAAATAAGGAAGCTAACATGTCTATCTAACCATAATGGTTCGATTGTTTTTGTTCATATACAGTAGTTCTACAATTGGCTCTTAGTGCCTACCTACTTATGTCAATTGCTCAAAGCTGCTTGTGCTCTTCATGAAGTTTGTTCTCTGCGAGTCATATGTTTCGGACATGCAGTCTGGTATATATAGCAAGCTGACAGGTGTGGTAGTAATCGAGCTGAACCAAGGCATGACACATCGGACATTTCAGTTTATGCCATGCTATGCCATGCCATGCCTTGCCCTGATGCACTCAACCTCGATTCCCACCCTGGCAACCCGAGGCACCTGATTAAAGGCGCTTACCTCCGGGGGTCCAGTCCGGCTCGAATTAGCCCGCTGGATCTCTTGAACAGCTCCGAACAACCCCAAGATCTTCGCATACTGTAAGTATGCCGTGCTCCACTGTTGCTTTAGTGGACAGAATGGAGCTTTGTAATATTATAGTAGTATAGAAGCAATTACAACAGACACAACAGAGTGTTCATACCAATGCTCGGGCCGACTGAACGGTGAAGAAGACTAATGAGGACAAGCACCTCTAATTGCGTAGTAGTGTACTATAGCCCATACCCAACTACCGCGGTAGGTAGCAGTCAGCTGGGGAAACCTGGGACTAGATTCGCTTGGCAGTTGCTTATCTAGTATATGTGCTATGTAGTCTACGTAAAGAAGCACCCGTGGCCCATGGCGAGAATGTTCGGTCCCACTGGCAGGGTTATAGCGATGTCCTCTGCACACACAGTCTTGTTATTGGGTAGGTAGGGTTTGATGTGCTTCCAACAGTCCATCAAGCTCACCATAGCGTAAATGAAATCCTATCTCATAGTCAATCATTCCCATCATATAATAAATTTACTGAAGGATCAGCTACTTACTTATGCAGGAAGAGAAGGTTGTCATGTTTCCTTGTTTGCCAAGTTAAATCGGCTAGGTTGGCCGATGTTAGACATAATCCTACCTTAGGCCTTCGTGAAGTCCTTCAGGATAACATGCACTACAGGATGCGAGTAGTAAGCGGTCTTATCGCAGAATTAATACACCCTATTGCAAATGATAGAACAAATACAGACAGCGGTTTGTACAGAGTATGTTTAACTGTACTTAAATGAGGAATAATATCAACCGCCATTATAGCCCCGCTACGCCGACTTTTCCATTTTTGTCATGGAGGCCACGTAATGTCCCCCGGCTAGCTATACTACATTTAACGCTCGACCGGGTCAGCTTAGATGCCGTCGTTTCTGACCATTACGAGAGGTGCCGAGCCGTCCGCTACCAGTCTGGGCGAGTGTTATACCTGTATTGGTAGCTTATGAAGACCGTATTGACGTATTGGCGTAGACCCGGACCCTGCTGCCGCGAAGCACTGACAAATCGAGAATGCCCTAGACTACCCATCAAATGTTGCAATCTGACAAAGGTAGCACAGCATAATGATTTTGTAGGCCGCCTAGAGATGCCACCCTCTCTACATAGTTTGTAACCTGAAGTAACTACCTACTGTAAGCTCTTTCAGTAAGTACGGTGCTTCAATGCAGAGCAGACCTGATAAAATACAACGTGTGCGATTAGAATGAATGCTACTTCGGTAGTCCACGATATAATAAAAATAAAAATAAAAATAAATAATATCAACAACTATAGCAGTTAGTAGATATCGTCTAGTAGGACAAGAACAAGTAGGCAATCTCTATTATACTACGGAGTTCTTAGCCCTGCGGTGCACTTCTACAGTATGTTCGCAGGTGTCATCTGCAGCCGAGAAAGGTGGCACTGCTAGGTGGGCTAACTTATTGAACCCTTCTGCGAGCTGAACAATTACTGCAGAATGCTATGCTATATCTACAGTAGGGCAATTATATTGATAGTATGTATCACAATGTGTTACGTGATACTAGGAATGGCTCACTATTTAGTGTGGCCAAGCACAAAATTCCATTTCTCAACCATTCACCGAAGCTCTTGTTCAGCACTAACTTTGACGCCCAGGTGGCAAGAGCTGAAATGTCACGCGGCCAATAAACTATCCTATATCTATCACACTTGGTTAGTCATATACCCGCCTTACAACTACTATACAGCAACAAATAGTATAATATTGGGACTTGGGCATCACCATTTAATCGCAATCTTGTGCCCTCAGGATCACACAATATGCCAACCCGCGATGAGGCTTCTGGTCCAGTCTACTAGGTTAAGCACACGTACTGCAGTGGATATAATAACGCTAATAGGATCCTCTACGATATTGTCGATCCCGTTTGGCGCGCGTTTGGTGCTTAACTCGGCAGCTGTCGATCATAGTTTACACAGTCAACTGCCGTTGGTCCAAAGACCCTCCCCTTCACAACTATGGCTATTAAATTACATAGTCTAAACCCTCAACAAGAATACTATCACTACTATTAGTGAGTATAATATGAGGAAAACAATAATAACCGTGAAGGTCCAAACAATAAAACGTCAACAAAGCATAGTGTAGGGATTGTAAAAACACACTAGTGCAAATCCCTTCAACTATGCCAAGCGCCAAGCGCCAAGCCAGGGGATTCTTAACTGAATTCATGATATCGGCCGGTGTAATCTCATGCGGCAGTGCCGGTTAGCCCCCACCCATGGATCATCATATTTCTCTTCTGATCGTCTATCAGATTTCCCATTCAAAGATAGGAGATGTAGTCAGAATGTTCAAAAGGATTACAGGCATTTTGTGTGTACATAAGCATACGATTCTTCTATGTAAGGCAGCAATCTATGCCATGTGAAATTTAGGGTACCATTTCATATCACCGTAGGGCGAAACCGCAGAGATGAAATAGGAAATATGTTTGAAGATCACAACCAGCGGCGAGTATCCTTTTATCTAACCCGGAGCGTACTGCGGTGGCTCAGTCCCCCGGTGAAAACAGAGTGTTGAGATATTTGGTACCTCTATCCAGTCTACTGCAGGTATTTAGTTCGGCACTTCATGGGTCTGCTGCGCTTAGGCACTTGAAACTTAGAGCTTACGGATTCCGTTTGTCCAATGGCAACTTTACGGGCAAGGATTGCAACATGCTTACCTACTACTATTCCATATATTTATCTGATGACTGGGACCATTATGTGAGGAACCCAAATCCCTCATGGGGGTGCTGCAGGGTCCAAGTTGCTTTGCGTCATAATATCCTGCACATCAATCGGCTATGTAACGTCTCGTCCCTAAACTGTAGCTAGTTTCCCACAACAGTCCTGGAGACTTAGTAAGAGAGCTTATCTGCATATTTTTCTGAATAATATAAAGCTCTACTGTCTGTCTGCTTCCTCACAAGCTGGTTCCTCTTGTGGTTCCAAAATATTTCGGCTTCCAACGACTATTCTCCTTCCTCTCCCTATTCGAGCGAAACGCGCCTAAATATCAGATCGCCTTGACATTACGGATTTACTCTTCGTAATACCATATATCGAATAATAGCAACTTTCTACTCGCCGTATAATATGGGTCAAGAGGCGTCCAGGCCACAGCCGGGGAAAACTCTCCAGGTAATTGGAGCCGGGCTTCCTCGAACCGGGACAACATCGTTCAGCCAGGCTCTTTCGATCCTCCTCGACGGCCCGGTACATCACTGCGGCACTCAGGTCAGCAAGGGCGAGAGCTATAATATCAAAACGTGGACTAGGATCTTAAAGCGCACGCCAATTCGTAGCGCTGAAGATGAAAAGTTCGTGCTGAGCGAACTGTCACAGCTCATGGATGGCTATGTGGCAGTCACAGATACGCCGGCTTGCGTCTTCGTCCCGGAGTTAATGAAACTGTACCCAGATGCCAAGGTCATCTGTACCGTCCGAGATTCGGACAAATGGGCCGAGTCGCTTGACAAGACCGCGAGCAACGCTCAAGTTTGGTTCTTTGGTATTGTGTTAATGTTTAACAACCCGGTAAGATGAATTATAATTTGTTTAACTAATCCTTCGGGACCGACCAGGAGGCTCTTTTTGATGACCCTTGTCTACTGACTGAATATTTCACTTAAAGAGTGTTAGCTAACCCTTTCATTTCAGATGCGTCACTTTAGTGCCTGGACAACTGCAATGCGTAATGGTCGCTGGGGCGAGGTATTCCCTTCAAGGAAGACAACAGGCGGCGCACAGGAGGGACAAGTGTGGGAGAGACATCTTGCATTCCTCAAGGAGCACGTACCTCCAGAGAAGCTGGTATTCTTCGATGTCAGGGACGGCTGGGAGCCCTTGGTAAGTAATTCTCAAAACCCCCTCACCCATTTTAGTCTTCAGCGCGGAAAAGTTTCCATGCGAGCAAATATTATACTCGAGAAGCTTTTCAAACTTCTGGGGCATTCACACATAGTAAACTAAAGATGACGCTTACTGATTTTGAATAATGCAGTGTAAGGCGCTCGACTGCGAAGTACCAAAGGGCATCGATTTCCCACGGTCCAACGACTCTAAGGCCATGGAAGAAATCTTCAGGAGCGAGATCCGCACAGGTCTAAGAAGATGGGCAATGGTATTAGGAACGGTTGCCGCCGCGTACTGGGGCTGGAGGAATTATCTTGCTTAATACGCACACGTTAACTCAAAGCTTCAAGTTTACTTGGGTTATTAACTTAAGCTTAACTTAAGATGCTGGGCTGTATATGACCAATTCCGCCGGAGTCGGGGGGAGACAGAATCCCTCGATTAAGGACATTTATGATAGGGGCAACATTGACGCCACGTTGTAAAGTGTTAGAGTACACAAGCTACGGACAGGACCATTAGGTACTTTATAGGTCTAGGGGAGTTCAGGTTTTGGGTATAGGCATAGCATCTATCACGAATATGTAACTCAAGGTTAGAGAAGTCAATTAACTCAATTGCAACGATCTTAGTCCAACTTGAATATCGACTACTGGCTTGCCGTGTAATCGAAGCAAAGTATGAGAGGCAAAAAGAGTAGAGTAGCACCAGAAAGTATAGATTCGCAAATTTATATTGACACTGTCTCAATAACTAGAAGATCCCCGTAGTAGCAGTTCACCTTGCAAGGCATCTGAAGCAGCAAGTTTCTTTCGAAATAATCAACTATAGGCTCATACTGCTCTAGCTAGATTGTTTGTAGTACCACGGCCATTAAGACTTCGCTATATATAGATAGGCGTTATCACTGGCTTCTACAAATTTCAATTCTTATTGATATAAACATTCAGGTATACAGATGGTAGAAACTTAGAGGGTTCTATAATTCACGCATTAGGTTTACTCGTAATATTGTAAATCAATATGGACGAATTTTGAGGTCTCTCAGGCTTACTTATAACGACAGTATTAGTGAAATGGCATTTACTTCAACGAGTTCTAATAGGGCGTGATGATCCTAGGCTTTCTTAGCCTCGTCACCCTCCTTGTCCACTTACAGTATCTTGAAAGAGGCTAGACCAACATCCATCCCAGGTTATGTCAGCTACCCAATAGACCTAGGCACAAGTATGTAGATCTTCGCAGCTGGGGTTTATTGATAAATCACCCGGCATCCCCCTTTCCGGGACCCCTTCCCCATATTAGTGAAGTCGTACCCACCTTACCTAAGTAAGTACTTCCGACCGTATCTAGCAGTTTCAGCATTCTGGACCAAGCTAGGTACACGACTCAGCTTGGGGATGGGTTAGGGGCGAGCTAGGTCATTTCTCGGCCCTAAGCATTACTATGTAAATTAGAATGAGAACAGATCTTCCCACTAATCCGGGCGATCATTACTAGTATACAAGCTCCCAATTGTCTGTGGTGCTTGGAACGAGATGTGTTGAAGAATGAGGTTTATACTTACATGTAGGTACCTATGCTTGCGCAGGTGTTTAAGTAGAGTTCTATTGGACGCCAGTGCTCGAACGGCGCTAGGAGTGAAAGGC
This sequence comes from Xylaria telfairii, assembly GCA_022495065.1. Lineage (NCBI taxonomy): Eukaryota > Fungi > Ascomycota > Sordariomycetes > Xylariales > Xylariaceae > Xylaria > Xylaria telfairii. The sequence continues at coordinate 18,483 of MU383917.1, forward strand.
ATCTATCCCTATTGGGTAAAGAAGAGGTACCTATGCTACCTACCTAAGTTAGGTGCTTCTAGTATGTACTTTTAAGTGGGCACCATCAGTAGTCCGGGAAGCTGACACCCATGTGACAATGCATGATAAGGCAAGCAGGGTGAGGTGCAGCAGGGGCAGTAGTGGTTTGCTCAAGCTCTCGACGAGCTTTGCTTTGCATAGTAAAAAATGGGAAAACCCACCCTGGGGTCATTCGCCGACCTAGCATCCAATCACTTCTTCTTGACGAGAAGTTCTCATTCAATCGCACTGAACTGAACAACTCATAAGATTTCCGATGTCAATTCCGCACCACGAGACTCTTGATCGACCGAGATGTAAGCAATTTGATACGTGTTGTCGCTTATGTCAGGCTGTTTGGACAGTGTATGAATCCAATTATATCGCATCTGATCCGCACCGGTTTCGTCTGGCAGGAAGAGGAGGAGAAGGAGGAAGAGCAAGAGGAAGAGAGGCTGCGTCAAGCAAGCACAAGCTGGTAAAGCTCCCATTTGATCCATTCGGTTGGACAGGTTCTGGACAGGGATCTTGCCTAGCTACTGTACTTACACTGCCCCGAAAGAGCTCCCATTTTCGACAGCAACCCCGCCATCTTAAGCATCACCTCCAAGCTTCTTCCCCACTGGCCAATCCGAGAGCTCGCAGCCGGGCCAGGGTTCACTGGTTAAAAGAGGTGCCAGGATTTCGGCATACATTACCCACGCAGAACCCCTCTTTTTCAAGCTTCTGCAAGCAACAGCACCTCGAGCACCAGGTGAGGTCATGCAGACCCGCCTTTCGCCCTTGTTATCGAGAGTCAGATGCGATGGACCTGGTAGTCCAAAGTACTGCACAGAATAGCAGTAGAGGTAATATCGACTAGGAATCGACCTACTTACCTACCTTACTGTACATAGGCAGGCAACCGGCATGGTGATACTTACGGCATTGTGTTACGAGACAACAGCTCCCGTTTGAGTAGCTCTACCCATGTCACACGACATCTTTAATCCAAAGCTTCTCCAAGGAAGCTTTGTTGTATGCTACACTATGTGATATTCCAAATAAGCAGATCCAAGGCTGTGATGGTGTTAGCACCCCCCGAGTTAGCTACAAAGCCCCAAAGAAATTTGTGTTGCCCAACTACAGGTGAAGATACCTAATAATATACTGGAGGTAGACCATGAAATGACCTCTCTGTATTCATCAATCGATCCGGTTGTATCCCGCTTCCACATGTGTTTGCCTTCGCTGGGAGGACACTCCACCTCGACAAGCAAGAGCCAACCGTCAATGGCATGACCCCGGCCGATCCTCAATCGAGTCAGAAAGGAAGCTGGTTATTCGCACCATTGACGGCGGATAGCCAATGAAAGGAACGGACAAGCTACCTTTGTCTTCCCTAGAACCGTGGAACCGCAGCCGCCGTCTTTGGGTTTTAAGCTACAGTACTTACCATAACCCTACTCTGCCGTCGCCTATCTCGTCAAGTTCCGCCAACAGGCGCCTGGCCATTCGTTTTCTTCAGCTGTACCTGTGGTGGTTTGCCTCGATTATAGCTGTTTCATATCTAAAGGCAAGTACGTACACGGACCCTGGGCTCAGCCAGAACAGCCCGTGGGTCCTCACAACCATTGTTCGGTTTCTTTACCAAATCCACTGGTGCGGATAGTACAGCGGATGTTGTAGGGCCGTGCTGCCTTTGATTGCGCTGTGGCGACGACTCGCTAAGCTCGAAGTACCTCCTAAATGGGCATTGCTGCTTTCAGCCAGACTTTCCCCTCTCCCAAGGATACCTAGGCACCCCGCGCCCTCTCAGTCACTTCCTCCCTACCACTACTTACATCTACCTGCCGACTCCTACCCGAGCAACTCTCGAAACAGTCCATGTAACACCTTGGACAGCTAGAAGGAAGCTTAGAGCTACCTCGGTAGGGCTGCGACGACTTCAACCCAGAATTCCACGTCAAATGCCAAAAAGCTTAGCATCGGGCAACCACCATTCGCACTCTACCGGTACATAGCTATCAATTCAGAGCTTATCGACAACAGCGTATCAATCAATCTCACGAGAACCCCCCGCTTCCAACCCAACCAGCCAGCGCATGGTGGGGTTGAGCAGCAGCTCAAGATGCCGCCTCGATCTTCCTTGACATCCTCCTTTTCTATCACCGACGCCAATAATGAGGTTGTTTGCCCGTTGCGCAACCAGGATGGCTCGAGTTGTCGGAAGCGATGCATTGGCGTAAGTCTTTCTTGCCTCACTTCGCTTTCCAATCCCCTCCTACCTTACTTGGACAATGCACGCGTATAGCTGGGCGCCTGGCTGGCATTGTGCGGCGAGACAAGGCTGTATCGGCTAACCTGGTTATCCTTCTACGATGATTAGGAGAAGCGGTATCGTTCAATGCAGGAGCATATTCGACGAGCCCATCCCGAGCATTATATCTCCAAGCTTCCAGCTACAGAAGAGAGCTTCTTACTCATGATCAATACCCCGCCCTCGGATAGACTACAGGCTCAAAATTCCGCTGGCCCACCTCAATCGGGCGTCGACCCGGCAAAAGGTTACCCGCACGAGCGTCATGCATTCTTCCGTGATGAGTCGAGCGCGCCCGTGACGCCGAGGCACCATGACGAACGTGCAGGCGGCTCGCAGCTACCTGCTGCAAGTGCTGCTGCAGCCTTGGCTCAACTAGGTGGGCAACATAAGTTTGAGACTGAATGGGACTCGGAAACTGTATGCCCCTTCTGGCCCCCTACATTACCCGTAGCCCAGCTGACTGGGCCTGCAAAGGGGTGGCATTCTGACACAGAGGGGAGGAAAATCCCCCGGAGCACGATTGAGCTACCGCCGATACAATATGGTGTCGACCCGACCAGCGAGCCGTTCCCCCGGCTGAATGCGGGGCCGGGGCGGCGAGAACTACTTCCCTCCATTCTCTCGAACTCACCCCCAGGGCGATCTTCAACCCTGCCTCCGTTACAACGGCCCTTGGGTCCTAGCCGGCCTAGAAAACAATCTATCACCAAGCGTAGTCATAAGAAGCAAAAATCCCGCAGCTCAGCTGCTGACTGGCTTCGTCGGATCCAGAACGACGACCATCTCTTGCCTGGCGGAGCCGATCGCAAGGCGCATTCAGTTGAGCCCTCGGCAGACTACGGCAAACGTTGGGAAGACCTGATTGATGCAGCAGCTTCGGCAACTGAAGACATTGACGAGGATAGAACTCCAGTAAGCCTCGAACAACGACGTTACACTTCTTATCTAACATACCAGGTGCCACAATCTCCCCCTATTTCAATACATAGGGCTTCTCTGCCACCCCTCCCTCATCAAACTTTCCACGCCTACCAGGCATCACCCTTGCAGCAGGCTTTGACACCTCCACCCTTTGCCCAGGAAATTCCTGAGCCTTTCCCATCAGTGGAGAGCGCTGGAAGCGGAGAGGCCTTCCACATGGGAACCGTAGGACTCTCAGACTCATCGCCAAGTTTTTCATCTCAGGATGTCCATATCTACTGCGCAGCATGTCAACGAACATCGAAACTAAGGGAGTCTTATGCTTGTACGGAATGCATATGTGGTCTCTGTAGAGACTGTGTTAACATCCTGATGGAAGAGCAAGGGACTCGCAGGAAATGCCCTCGGTGCGCTACGATCGGCGGCCGGTACAAACCTTTCCAGTTAGACATCCGATGAGACATTGTCACCGGCGCAGGAGATACTCCATTTTTTACCGCTTCGGTCTTGAATAGAAAGAAAACTCGTTTTCGGGATGGAGATGGAGATGGTGGTGGCGCACTGGTGTTAATATAGGAGACTCGCAACGACTACAAATGCGGCTTTCCACGATAGGCTTATCCAGCCTTCTTAAGTGCCGGGCCGTTTTCTTAAGCCCCAAATACACTATAGGAAACAGCAAGACCGACCCATTTTACGGAATGAATCACAAACCGCCTCGAATTTCAATTAACAGATCCTTTGCGATATCCGGTCATTGAGGGACAGAGCGGACGCCAGAGATTTTCCTACCCAACTTTAATGAAGCCAATGAAAGAGAGCTTTGCACAATTGAACATCGGATGACTTACGATTGAAGTCGTAACTGGCAACACACAGTTGTCGTCTCTCTTCCAAGAGCCTTTCCATTAATGGGTTTCTACGCATACCTGTTTTCTTTCCATGGTTTTATGGTATTTAATCGGAGCGACGACACAGCTTTTTTTTCAATCGGTCATTGCTTTTTAGTGTGTTAGGATCACGGGCGTATTGCATTAACTATAACGTTCTCGACCCATACCAACCCGTCAACAACGGGACATACTGGATGAACGGTTTGCATTTGAGCACACACAAGGATTTTAGGTAGTCTATAGGAGTTAGGGCATGCGTATTCTCATCGTTATAGGTGGAAAAAGCCACCAGGACTATGCAGGAGACATAGCACTTTTCATTTCCGGGGAGGAAGTGGCTCAACGTATATACGCACACAAACGTACAATGGTAGATGACAATGAACATTCTATCTCTTCTAGCAATCTCACGGTAGATGTACTTGACGGAAACGTGGATAAATGTTTACATGTATTTATATTATACGCATGCTTCGGAACTTAGCAACACACATAGGTAATCATGTTTTCGAAGTTGTAGACCACCTGGATTTTTTGTCCTAGTGAGCGCTTTTCGCTGCGTGCTAGGAACGAAGGGGACCGGCAACGTTAACCGCGCACACGAATCATATGTATAATGTGTGCCTTATTCAAGAGATAACGCCGGACTTCTTTCCCAGAGTGAGCCCTGGAGTATTTGTTATTGGGGTAGATAGGTCATGTGGGGCTGGGACCGCGACGCCCTACATTGATAAGCCTTTGATAAACATTTGTCCACGGCTCAAGTATTCGTAGTAAACGCATCTTTTCCAAGAGGCGTAAGTGAGTATAATATAATGTATGTAGGATCAGGGAATAGGCATGCCAATCTTTATTTCTTCCCTTCCTTCTCCTTCTCCTTCTTCAGGAGCAAATCTCTCATCGCAGCTCGCGTGTTGCGGCTCCCGCCGAGTTTCGGCCCCTTCAGGACCTCTTCCTCCTTCTTGGCGCCCGGCTTCGTCGGTGGACCTACGGGCTTCTTTCTCCTCTGCCGCTCGGCCATAGCGTCGAGGAACTCGCGGCGGAACTCCTCGGCTATCCGGTCGTCCGCGGCACCTTCCTCGCCTTCGCCTGCACTTGCGCCCGGAGGCGGCGTCGGTGTCTCGTATACGTCCACTGTCATGTTGTTAGCTAAAGCTCTTCTTTCAGCTGGACCGGAACGCGAAGACGCACATCTGTTCTCCCGCAGGATCTCCTCGACCAGCTGGTCTCTCTTGATGTCGTCGCTGTTCCGCCTATTCCTCGGTCGCCAGGGCTTGCCATCTCTCCCGAGCCTGACTTTCTTCGGCCGTTCGGTGTTCTCCTCGTCTTCGACGGCTAAACCTTGCAGCTTCCGCCGCGCGCGATCCGTCATGACTGCGTTGCGGCTACGGGCCTCATCGCCTAGGTCGACCTCGAGCAATTTACCCGTCAAAGCAGTGTGCTTCTCCTCTCCCTTGTCGGTAGTCGATTCACCATGTGTTGTGGCCTCGTCCGGTTGATCAGATGATCGGAGCTTCCGAGGGTGGGAAGTCACATGATGTCTCTTAGCTATTTCGGCCTCTATGTATTCCTCCCTTGCTCCATCAGTATTGCACACGGGGTAGCAGGGGTAGACCTGTTTCCTCTAGAGGTGAAAACTCACATGTGCTTGTTGACGATCTCCCCAGACAGCCCTGTCTGTGGCGCGAAGCGCTTATTTGCCGCCGTCACGGACTGCTCGATGGCCTTCTTCTCTTCCTCGCGGATCATCTGGCTCAGCTCGTCGTCGCCGCCTTCGGACTCCCCGGCTGGCGCGCCGTTGTCTACGCCAAAGGTGACGCCACGTAACCTGGACTTGCGCGCATTCCGCAGACGAAGCGCCTCGCTGATGGATAGCGCCTCGTCGTCTTCTCTGTCTGTAGATGTTGAGATGGGACCAGGAGTCGAGGTTTTGGTGCTGGTGGTGCTCGGCGCGTCAGGAACCGAATCCGTTGCTTCGTCCTCGGCTTCGGTGCCTGGCCGCTGTCGATAAGTTTTGCGCTTCTTGCCGCGAAAGACTATTGGTCGCGTAGAGTCCGCGACTGGAGATGTAGAGTCCATCGCATCCGATATTAGCTGGTGTTTGTGATGTTGTAAAGTGGTTGTAGGGAGGAGGAATGACCGAAATAATGCAAGCAGGCGGCGATGACAGCTACAGTAAGTACATAAGTAGGTAAGGTACCTAGGTAGCGGGCAGGCAAGGATCTGCGAGTCTCCACTCTTCCGTCACCAGCCAACATGTCTCACGGATGCATATTGCTCCACCCATCACGGCCACAGCCTGCTACTTACTGTAAGTCTAGAACCAATAACTAGTTTTTTTTGTTCATGTTAGATTAAACCCAGCGGTGGCTCGGCTTAAACAGCACTGTAGAAAAGGCTCTCCCGGGTTAACTAGACAATCTATGGCCCTTTAAGAAAGTCTTACTACCGAGTACTGTATCGAAGACAAAATCAGAAGTCCCACCTTTCCTACAGCTTGGGACTCGAGGGGATGCTCGATACCTTTGGCATCCTGTATGCTGACTTACATGCTGGTAGGAACAATGCCCGCTATACTCTATGTTCCTTACTACCTATGATTGCGGTTGCTAATTCTGCCCACAAAGGGAGTTTAAAGACGTTCGTCGCTATTGCTAGGAAGCCCCAGGCCAACTACGACTACGTAAAGAGATGTCCCCAACGAAGCTCTCCGACAGAAGAATATGGACAAAAAAACCCGCTATAAGTCAAAACGGGTGACAAGAATAGAAAAGAGAAAACGATAATATGAAAACCAAGACAAGGCTTCCTACTGTTATATGAATAGCCCTCTACATAGTATACGGAGTACAGCCTTTTTTATATAGGTACTTAGAGGCCCACGCCACCTAAGTAGGTGCTCCCAATAGTACCTACATATAGGCCTTAACCCAGTAGGGTTAGGCTACTTAGTATATATCCACGGGCAGGTACAGGTAAGGTAGACACATGCATTGATCTTCCTTGATAGCGCCACGACCTAGAGCTTCCCAAGCTTCATACCTAAAATGTCCCATCAACCCGATCAACGCCGCAAGACTTAAATTCATAAAATAGGAAAGCCCATACACAATGTCGCAAAGGGTAGGCAGATAGACAGCATGCTTCTTCAAAATCGCCTAGCTGATGATCCAGATCTATTTCCTAGTCCACGGCCGAGTCCAAGGTCTGGTACCACCGTTATCTACTGGATCTACACCTATCTGGTGTCCAAACTGACGTCAGGCCAGGCGTCAACTTCCGCAACTTCACCCTACGAGAGGCTACCAAGTTTAGCGTCACGGGATGGTGCAGAAACACAGATAACGAGAAGGTAGGTTGCCAGGTAAAAAAACATTCAAGCTGCTTTGATTAGGTAGCTAACTCGACGATTAAGGTCGAGGGCGAGGCTCAGGGTAGTCCCGACGCGATCAAGCAATTTCTCAAGGCCATCGACCAGGGACCACGACACGCTCGAGTCGTCAAGTTAGACAAGGAAGACCGTGAGTTGGTAGAGGGCGAGTCTCAGTTCGAAGTACGCCGGTAAAGAATCAATTCTCGCTTGGACTCTGTAAGAGCTGATCAGGAACTTGGTGCCGAAGTTGATAGTTTAAAAGTTGCGTCCGCACGCCCCTGACAATTGTATCCAAAATATGACCTAACCCCAGCTTAAAATCCCCTACCCCTTCTCTTCAACACTGGCTTCTTGACTGCCCCAGATGTGATGATTTTCTTCGTCTTGTCTGCGACTGGCTTCTTGGCCTTTCTTTCCTCCTCGATTCTCTGTTGTTCTTCGTGCCGCTTCTTGTCTTCTGCCATTTTTGCCTCGATTTCTATTTTCCGGTTAAACTCCGTCTCCGTGACCCGTTTCTCCCGGGCCGAATAACCCTTCTCTTTCACCGAGTAAAATACACCACCAAGCTCAGCGAGCCAGTGGGGATCTACCGATGTCACCGTCGACATATACTCTTTCGATGTGAGGATCAGCTCGTGATACACCACGTAGTCTGGGAGGAATCCCAGGCCATAAAGCGCACTGGTAGGATGAAGTTGGACCGTGACTGAAGTTCGTAGGTTGATGTACTCTCCGATGCCTTTGACTTTGGCCGCCTGGTGATAATAGCCAGAGCAGATGCACTTGCGGATGATATCCCAATCCGTACCACAGCTGACCATTTGCATCTTCTGCATCTTCATGATGTCGAGCAACTGATCCCTGATCTCTTTCGCTCTGCGTAAAGACTTTGGATGTAGAAAATGGCGGGTGCACCATCCGTCTGAATACCCATTCGATTTCCACTGTGAGTAGACGTGTAAGTAAGTAAGGTGGTCAGACTCCGGAACGAAAAACTTTTCCCGTGCCGCATCCGACTCTTCTTGGCGCTCTTTTGGTCGATAGAATACGTTCGGCACAGACAGCATCGAGACAATTGTCACCATTTCTTCACTGCATCCATACTCTTCAGACATTATTAGAAGCTTCGCCAAAGAAGGATCCATGGGGAAAGCATTCATCTTGGCACCCAAATCTGTTAGTTCCCCAAGATTGTCCAGAGCGCCTAGCGCCCACAAGTCGAACATTGATGTGGTAATAGTATCTTGTGGAGGCGGATCCATGAAGTCGAAATCGAGCAGGTCACGGACGCCTAACGACTTAAGAAGCAAAACCGTATTGCTAAGATTGGTTCGCTGGATCTCGGGAATTGTTTGTATATACAGTTCGTCTTTGAACGCTTTTTCGGTGAAGAGTCGGAACGCTCTGCCGGGCCCCGTTCTGCCAGCTCGGCCAGCTCTTTGCCCGGCATTCGCCTGCGAGATGGGTGTGATTTGAAGAGTATCCATACCCATTCGTGGGTTATAAACCTTCAACTTCGAGTATCCCGCATCAACAACATACATGATACCATCTACAGTCAAGCTTGTTTCCGCAATATTGGTGGCCACGATGCATTTGCGTACCCCAGGGGGCGCTCGGTCAAAGATCTTAGCTTGTAGGTCTGCAGGCATTTGACTGTAGATGGGTAGGATGCTAAGCTCCGGCGGGTCATTGAGGGCATCCAAACGTTCGCGCACCAACTCGCAGGTGCACTCAATGTCTTCCTGTCCGGTCATGAACACCAGAATGTCTCCGGCACCCATAGAAACATGTATCGAAAGAACTTGTTGGACTGCCTGATCAACATAATCCTCAACTGGGGACCGATGAAACATAATATCGACGGGAAAAGTCCTTCCTGGTATTATGAATTCCGGTGCCCCACCAAAGAAATCAGAGAATCTCTTCGAGTTCATCGTAGCTGATGTGACGATGAGCTTGAGGTCTCTCCGACGTTGTAGAATCTTGTTGAACAGCCCTAGAAGGACGTCTGTATTTAGGGCACGTTCATGCGCCTCGTCCATGATGACACAGGAGTATCGATCTAAATCTCTCTCGTTGAGAGATTCTCGAAGCAGGACGCCGTCCGTCATATACTTGATAACAGTGTCCTTGCTTGTACAATCCTCGAATCGGATGGCGTATCCAACAGTACTGCCCAGTTTCACTTCCATCTCTTCTGCTACACGTTTAGCAACGCTCATGGCTGCAACTCGGCGAGGCTGTGTGCACCCTATCATTCCCTGCTTTCCATATCCGTCTTCGTATAGGAATTGTGTAAGTTGAGTGGTTTTCCCAGAGCCTGTTTCGCCCACCACTATGACCACCTGATTATCTCTAATAACTCTTAACAAGTCTTCGCGGACTGCAAACGCAGGCAAAAACTCTCTTTGTTCTTTCAGAGTTTTGCTTTGACTAAAGTTACTCGCTCCGTCATTCTTCTTCATGACTTCGCTAAATTTGTTGTTGCTAGATTTAGCCTGGTCGTCTTCTGTAGCGATGGGTAAAGCGCTGTCGCCCTCCTCCTCCTTCACACCCATTAGATTCCCGAGAGTAGTGCCGGCCATGTTCGTGGCATCATGCGCTTGCTTCTGGCGCTCCCTCTGCTGTCTCCGCTCCTTTACGACACGACTACCCTTCCGGCTGAACACGGCCATGTCGCTCTGATAATCCCGAACAGCGGGGACAGGCTCCAACTGTTTGGTAAAAACAGTACGACCGTCCAGAAATGGAGGTTTCAGATCGTGTACCAGCAGATGGACGCGTGTGGCCTCGTTGTCGTCATCGAAGTCGTCTCCCAGGCCGCGCCGTTGCGCAACACCCGAGGTCAGCATACGATTCGTCTCCCACGCATCATTGTCTTTCTGTCTCTGCAGCTGGCGCGCATTCATGTGCCTCCCTGCCTTCTTCTCGATCATTTGGGCCTCTCGCTGCTGCTGCTCGACCCACGACGTATCATAGGAACCGAACGGGTTGTGCGAATCGTCGCCGAAGGTGTGTCCGCCCGTCTCATCGCCGCCATACCAATCGCGATCGAGAGCAAGCTGATCTTCTTGACTGACGAGGGGCTCGGGCCCGTCGAACTCGGCTTGTATGGGAGTCGCTGCATAGCTAGATTGGCCTCGAGGCGTAGGGGCGCGCGAATCGGCGGCATTGGCGGCTCGACTATGCGAACGAGACGCATTGTTGCTGCGAGAAGGGAGAGAAGAGTATCGATCATCGGAGCGCAAAGGGTTAAAATCCAGCTTGCGTCGCTTGGGACTGAAGTTGGCGTCTTCGCGATCCATGTTAAGCAATGACACGCCTTTGGGAACCCGTGCGTTGGATGGTAATGATCAATGTTAGGCCTAGGAGCTTGTTTATTTGGGAACTTAGGTAGTTGTTGTATAGGGACGGGTAGTAATCGATAAGGAAATGCCCCGCTAAATTTTGGGAAACTCTCCAAACCCAAGAAAAAAAGTTGGAGGGGTGGAATCGGAACAGCTTCGATCACTGACTGGCATAGGTTTGGCGACTACCGACAACAGGAGCCCGAAAAAAAAAAATGGGCGACTCTATGATAACGACAACAGCTTGGGTGCCGCGGGGCTTTGCGGCGCCCTTCCCTTCCAGATATAACTTCAACGAGGCCGAGTTCGAGCGCATCGCAGAGTTGGCCAAATTACAACTAGATGATGCTAACGAGGATTTGGAGGAAGCGCAAGCAGCCGAAGGCACCGATAACGATGACGATGACGATAATGATGACGGAACAACAATCCACGCTACTAGCACTACCAAAGAAAAGGAAAACACTCCAGTCGGGGAAAATAAGGCGGAAAAGTACGCTCGTCAGCTCGGTCTTCCATCACCTTTGCGATGCTGACCTATTTGCAGCATTGACATCAATGACCCGGACCTCAAGGAGTATGACCTCGAACACTACGATGACGAAGAGGATGATGTCCACGGCCAGCGCATGGACATGTTTGGCAACATCAAATCCTTGGCTTACTACGAATCAAACAAAGAAGATCCCTACATCACGATACCCGATGAGCAGGACCAGGAAGAAGAGGACCGCGAAGAGCTGCAAATTCTAGCCACAGATAATATGTTGCTCACCGCCAAGGTCGAAGACGAGCTTGCGCATCTCGAGGTCTACGTCTATGAGGACGAGGCCGACAATCTATATGTGCACCACGACATTATGCTACCCGCCATACCGCTGTGCCTCGAATGGCTCGATTACCCGGTATCCAAGCCTGGCGTGGAGAAGGACGCAACAGCCAATTTCGTCGCGATAGGTACCATGGACCCCGATATCGAGGTTTGGGATTTGGATACTGTCGATTGCCTGTACCCCAATGCCATCCTAGGGCAAGGCGGCAATCTGCAGGAGCAAGAGAAGAAGAAAAAGAAGAAAAAGTCAAAGAAGGCCAATGATGAGTACCATGTGGACGCGGTTCTGTCTCTAGCCGCCAATCGCAAGCACAGAAATCTCCTGGCCTCTGCGTCAGCCGACAAGACGGTTAAGCTCTGGGATCTGAACACGGCGAAATGCGCCAAATCATACTCGTACCATACCGATAAGGTATGCTCACTAGCATGGCATGCGGTCGAGTCCACAGTGCTGCTGAGCGGAAGCTACGATCGAACCGTAGTCGCTGCCGATATGCGAGCTCCGGATGCGAAGACGCCGAGATGGGGTGTCGAGAGTGACGTTGAGAATATCAAGTGGGATCCCCACGATTCTAACTTCTTCTACGTCTCTACAGAAAATGGAATAATACATTACTTTGATATTCGCAACATTCCATCCAGTCCGTCGGCTAGTAAGCCAGTATGGACACTCCAGGCACATGATGAATCGCTCTCTTCCTTCGATATCAACGCCCATGTGCCTGGTTTCATGGCCACCGGCTCGACCGACAAGACTGTCAAACTTTGGAACATTCAACCCTCGGGGCCTGCCATGGTTGTGTCGCGTAACTTGGACATTGGTAGGATCTTCTCCACCAACTTCGCCCCAGATCCTGAAGTAGCCTTCCGTCTCGCGGTGGCTGGTAGCAAAGGTACACTGCACGTCTGGGACACGAGTACCAACGCAGCAGTCCGCCAAGCCTTCGCTCATAAAATAGCGACTAAACCTACGGATCATGTTGAGGAACGACTGGTTGGTGTGGCAAACGACGAAAGCTCAGAAGACGAGGAAAGCGGCAACGAGGATGATGAGGAAGAGAGTGGAGATTCTATGGACGAGGATTAGAGACACCGACCAGGCCTGACCGGGTCAGAGATGAGGCTGAAGACAGCTTGCTCGATGAACACATGAGATCCCATTTGTTATCTGACCCCTACCGAGTTCAGGCATGCAGTTATCAGACGAACAGCTGCACATGCTCTAATTCTGGACAGAGCTTACTTGGGTGACACTTAAAGAGGGTCCGTCAGTAGCTGGGTAGACGAGATGTTGAGGATCTCTGTCACATGCTTGTTGTGTTTGAACTTGATGTTGGATCAACGTTGCAACGAGCATTTTTATAACTTGCTGTTGCAGCTTTGTTATGGCTGAGTTTACCATCGGCGTTTCACGAGATATCTTTGACGGCAGAGAAGCGTAAAAATAACCGCGGGGGATTTCGCCTTCATCAATCTGGCAACCAAACTAGATTTTGAAAGTGGGTTGTGAAACTCATGCGTCGGCTGTGACAGATGCAGGGACTTCCTAACAACCGTTAATAAGAAAAGCAGCGATTGAAGATAACATGAGAATGGTTCATGACAACGAATGAACATGTTGGTGGGTCGTAGGAACAAGGCACAAGCCTAAAACACAATGTTCATGACGCCATGTGGTTCCTCCAAGGTCGAAGTGATGCATATGCCTGATTAATGTTTAGCGATTCATTTCATTTGGTCGCTGGTATGGCCTTAACCCGGGTCGTCTCATCCGCCACAGCGCACTGCTGCGCACAAACCAACATCGCTTTTTTTGAGGCTGAGTGAAAATTGTTGAGCGCGTAAGAACAATAACGGCCCCTACTAGCCAGTCAAATAGACTACCTATAGGTAGTCTACCTAAGGGAGGTAGACATAGGTAACGTGTACCAAGATGGAAGAACTGCGATCTAACCTAAGGTTACAGCAGGCGTGTAACCTGCTAACTGAACAGAGAGGAGGCACGGGAAGGGTAAACTTGAAACACTGGGGGAAGCGATGGCCAATGAAAGTGCGAAACCAATAGCCAATCATTTTGTTCCTTCGCCTCACCTTGAAGTCTTTGCCCACCCCTGTTTGTTTCACACTTTTGGTGGCTGGGAAGCGATATGTGGAGCTATGCCTATTTAGGGATGTGGTTTATTCAGGTCGTCTATTTAGGGGAAATCGAGGGAGTTCGTCTACATTCTGCATGAATTACAGGTTGGTTGAGGGAAGTAAAGAGCTACTGATGCTGTACCTATTAGTAGTTTTCTACAGCATCTGCAAGGAGCATTCGTGGCTAGTAAGTAGTAGCTTGAGTAGGTTTAGCTGGTGGTTTTTTGAGGCACGGGCTGCTTACTTCGATGCTTACTCGTTGACAACAGCACACCAACTTGGCTACCAATTCAGACGCTCTATCACATTCACATCACGTTGGCTGGTCGCATTATTGCCCTGTACTTACAGAGGCGGCGATGGCGTGGAGCCTTCCCTGAGTGGCCACGTACAGTACTAATTTATGCTGGCTGCAGGTCCCAAGGTTCCGTCAATAGCCCGCAGCGGAACTCTACCTAGAATACCTTAGCCGCAGGATTACTTGCAGTAGGTAACCAGCTCTAGCAGTAATCTGTACAGTACCTTGGGTAGGTAGGTAGTATACTTCGCGGTCCTCGACGATTACCATCAAAAATTGAAACCAGAACGCGCGTCTGTCTAACACCTGTAGCAATGCAATACTGTAAATGAGGCCTCACTTGTTACAATGTGCTCCAGTACTGTCCAGGGAACCACTACTCGAAAGGGCTACCTGACGTGAACATGGCAACGATTGGCTACAAAAAGACTTCCAGGGAATAATTACCAAACATGTCCTAGTGTACCTACTTAGGTAATGTGGCGACCCGCTCTTGTGGCCTGTGGCCTCTGTCCCATTAAACAGATCGGGAAGTTAGGGCCAATTGCCAATTGTCTTCCGCCTGGGACACCTGATTGAGCGGAGCATTGCGTCGAGTCATTCGTCCTTCATCCTTCCCTCAAAACCCCCCCTGTCGACAGGGATGCGCAGTAGTGTGTGCTGTCCAGTCCATAACCGCTAAAATAGGGGACGCTGTCATGCAGAAGGCCTATCAACGGATTGACCAGTGCGTGCATATCGAGCCACGCGCCCCTGAAATTTGACTTTTCTTTGCTGATGTCAGTTAATGACAGCAGCAAAGAGAGAATGGACGGTTATTTCTCACGTGAATCTGTAGGCTTAGGTTTGCATTTCTTTATGTTGTTGACCCCTAGCCTCAAACTATTCTAAATAAGTACGGTGCAGTGCTACAGTAAGTAGGTACTGTACTTACCTACTTTGGATGTTTCCACCATAAGACAGGCAGGTGGTGTTATATGCGTCCAACACGTTGTCCACTGATCCCGTTCCTTGGCGCCCATCTCGCGCCAGTGCCCCTTCCAAGTCTCCTCCTCAAGCCCCACAAATGCACACAGAGCACACAGAGCACCGGCAGATTGAGATTGTTTCTCCAAGGGTAGCGCAAGACCTTGCCATCCGGGGAAGATTCTTATTATCGCGCCGCCGTCCCTCGTGTCCAAGCTTTCATTTTACTTCACTTTCTCAGTTTTAGTCGCCAGCGTTTCCCATCCCCATCCCACCGGGACCTGTTCCCTGTCGTCTCGTTCTCTTATTCACTCCTTGACGTATTGTTCTGAATCAGTTGATTCTTGACTACTTCGTTGCCATTTTTCTTCCTTTTTTTTCGCAGGTTACGAAATTCAAGCTCGCTGGGTTTCCTGGTCTCAGTCTATCTTTTGGAATACGGAACCCAAGGACGAGCATTTTCTGCTTCCCTCACCATCCTTTCTCGGCATTCAGAAGCGCTACCCAGAAACCTGGAAGTTTCACCCTTCTGTTCTTGTATACGTCGAGGCACGCAAGCCAACATTCGCGCCGTCGACTGGATTCAATCTGTGCTTTGCACATTCCCTTTTGACTTGTGCTATCAGATCAACCTGTCGACAATATCTGGATAGTCTCGACAGGCCCCTGATACTACTTCAGGCTCACAGTTGGGCAGAACCAACACCGTGCGTTATCATAAAAGCTACCTCGCACATAAACATCGGCAAATCGGCGCAAGTTTTGATCGTCCTTTACCCGCTTGGTTTCTTAACCAGGGACGGTTCAACTAGCAAGCAAGGCCTCGTCATCTGAGCATTTCTATCAACGGCCTCCCAAGACACCGTACTGCAGTTGAAGCATATCGCAACTAGGACCCAGCAAGGTTGTGCAGTACTACGTTGCTATTAACCAGCAACAGGGGAGCAGACAAGGTCACCAGACCACCTCGGTCAAAACCACCGGACTAGCCGCCCACCTTCCCAATTAGGACAACCATCGTGAATGAGCCTCGTGCGCCACGGAAACTCACTCCGCGGACAGATCACACAGTCACGCACCGTAATACAAGGTATCGCTGTCTTGTTCACGGCCGACTTGATATTCTGTCAAACACTTGCCGCCCACTGCATCGGACTGCATCTGTAAAAGCTGCAGCTTTCCTCGGAACCTTGGCGGGCTGCCAGATATCCCGAACGCGCCAAAGCCTGTTCTCGGAAACTCAATTCGCATTATCAAAGTAGACGATCTTCCAACACTATCGTATTCCAGCCTTTTATCCGATCTCTTGTCACTAGCTCTAGCTATACTACAAAACCAAACTCTTATTCAGCTGACGTGTAATATCATAAATTGGCGAATATCTCAAAGAGACAAACAGTACAAGATGTCGCTTGCCAGGGCCTTCACAACCCGACGTGGGAAACAATCGTCGACAGATATGGGCGTTATCCCACACCGGAGCAATACAACATCGAAGGGACATGGATACTCGGGCTCTATACGCCACAAGATTTCGAGTCCAATGGAGCTAACCCATACTACAAATATGCTTGCGTACAATGCCCCAGATTTATATCCTCGAGCAGCATCGCCCCCAACTCGCTCTTCAAAGTCCGATGATGAATCTTCATTGGACAGCCCGAGTACAGCCATATCTTCGCCCCCTACCAGCCCCGAGATCCCATCTGGGGAGCATATGTCTGAATCTCCGGAGCCGAACCACCTATCTTGCTACTTCACCGCTCCGACTCAGAAGCCAGTCCAGAATACTCGAGACGCACCGAGTATTCCCCAGCGAGCTCCCTCCCATACCAAGAAAGCGTCATTCGACAACTTGGCAAACAAGCATGCTCGCTTTTCTAACCAATCAAGCAAGACAGTCTCGACCAAGGCCAGCTTTTCGATGTCTCGGTCGTCCTCTACGTCTACTTCAGCTACATCTGTATCATCAGCCTCACGCTCACAAAAATCGCCAATCACAATACAGACTATTTCGCCTGCCTCCGCAATTCCGCCAACGCCCACAACACGTTTTGGCCGGTCTATTGATGCTACAGAGTCTCAACATCCTTTTGGTCAGGAATTGGCGAAGGTATCCGAGTTAGCAGAAGAGCTAGGGGTGAAAGACAAGTTACAGACCATCGATGATGAAGAAGAGCAGCTCATGGCTAAGGGCCTTCTCAAGTTCAAAGCCGAGGATTACTTAGCCGAAATCCACGAATTACTCTCCAGCTTCATGACGCCGGAACCGGCAGCACCACAGCAAACTGTGTGGATTTAAATGAGAAGCAAATCGGCCTCCAGAAGATGAACTACCTTTTGGCTGCTGGGCACAATCTGACGATATTTCGTTGTACATATTTGGACGACAGTACGAGTCGATGCACATATTTCGAAAACATGAGATAGGGAGCGATTGTTTGGAGTTTGGGTCAAACATGATTTATGTTCGATGGGGAGTTATTTGAGATAGTACCCTATGGCGCAACGGAGGACAGTTTTACGCTCTAACAGTTCATGTCAGAATCGGGCGAGCCTAGCCATAGGCCATCTTTTCTTTGTTGTCAGCTATTGACAAGCAATTCTATAGCATAGCCCATTTAGCGAGTCAAGTACATGGCAGTAAGCCTGAAAGAGTACGAGAGTCATCTCAAATTCTTGATCCAATATTGGATGCTACAAATGGAGACGTATTGATATGCATCCTACATATTAAAGAGTGAACTACGTGATGGGACTTGTTTTATAGTACTTGGCCATATAATGTGAAAATTAGTAGCATGAAAGTGTCCCTCGGCCATTGTCTTCATGCATTCGGATCGAAATATTTCGGCAAGTTGCCAGACTGCCATGTCTAAACAAATTTGGGACTTCCTTTCTGATACGGCTTCGTTGCTAAGTGCGCTTGAAACAAACGCATTTCTGCCTGTTATCAGCCTAATAGCCAATTGCTGGGCGCTACAATTCCCCGGTCTTTAAGGCCGCATATGCTGTGACAGCGATCCCGACAATGCCTTCTTAGTCATTGCCGTGCCATGCCTTGTCTACCGTGAGCACTAGCATTACCGGGAATGAGCGACGACTACCTAGGACTATTCTATACTGCGGTCCAGACATGTATTCCTGGTTTCTACTGCGGCATGTAAAATCGCATCCCGTGCGATGCGGAGTTCCCTGTACCCATCCCCGGATCCGGTCCGCCGATCAAACTAGTGAAACTGAATAGACGCAAAGAAATCTTGGTTTTTTTTTTGGTTTTTTGTTTTTTGCCTTCTCCGTTCAAAAGTCAAGAATGAGGGAGATATGAAATTTTGGTAAAGGGATGTTGCTAGTGCCGTATCCTCCCCCATCCCCCCTTCTCTTATCTCCCTTTGACGGCCGACGAAACCACAGACGCCGCGCAGTGCAGGGCTCCTCGCAATATCCCTTGCATTTCAACGGTTTTAACGTTCAGGCAGTCACATGAGATAGATCCTTACCCAAATCCCCGGGCCATTACGTGTAATAAGCATGACTGAAACGGCCTAGACCCTTCAAATCCCTGTGCCCAATATAGATTATTCTACCCGCCTAGGGAACTCCCTGTCCAGAACACACATAGGTAATCAGAAGTCTACTGTCATTTCTGCAACCCACCATATAGATGACGTATATGCTTCAATCAGCATAGACATACAGCGCGAGACTGCATTCAGTTATCTTACTGCTGTCTCACCTTGACTATACTTATATCCCCCTTTTCTCTCAGGCTATATAGGCAGGGTGACATAGCCACTTTGCGAAATTCGCTTCTTTTCAGATAGTAAAACAATTTGTTGATTCGGAAGTGTACGCCTGTAGTAGGGCTACTTCCGTGCCCTCGATGTGAACACTCACTCCCCTCGGATCGACGGGATTGAAACTGGGAGGCGCATACGCCTCGTCTTACTTGAGCCGTGCGGGCTAGCATCATCGATCAAGAGTGGCTTCTTCGGACGTGCGAAATCCTCGTAGGACTTGCCACGAGTCGCTCTGCCGCCCTTCGGAACTCGGTAAAGTAGACAGATCGACCGCGTCATCCGACGGGCAAGCTAGCTACGCACGGGGGTGCTATCTAGCACTGTATCGGCCTTCCCTTGCTTTGGATCGCCAGATGGCCTCCGGAGATCTGGGGTAAAAGTGCGTCGCCCTTCTGTTACGGAGTCCGCAGGGCCAAGCTGCTCCGAATATTTGCTAATCAAGCACACGCTGAACGGTGAGCACTATGTGCTATTCGTGGTACACCAGTGATCTCATATTTCAGGTAACAAGATGACAACGATATCGTCCCGGTGACCCGGCGCCAAGCTATTCTAAACCGAGCAGTCGGATCGATCAATCATACAATCATATTGTGGCGTATGTCGGATTCTCACAAATCTTACCGTAGCTTGGTGATATGGGCAGGCTAGCCCACTTCTGCTGAGACACAAGAGCGGATATACAGAATAAACTTTGATTACCAATACTGTTTCGCCGAACTGAGTGGCACAGTGTTCGGGCTAGAAGTGATACAACATCACCTGCCATGTAGCACCATACGGGTGGGTGGTTTGGAATTCCTGTGATACGGTACACAGCATCCTGTCATGTATACAGCACTGCTGCATCCGCATCCCAGGCGTTGTGACCACAACTAGATGCAGCGACGCGGGGTAAAAACGCAAGCCATGGTTAGCCCACATACATATGTGGTGTTGCAAAATCAAGATTGCAAGGTGTAATCTGGCTCTCGGTTAGCAGATAGATACCGAGCCCGTCTACAGTAGGTAGTTATTTACATGTTACCTACCTAGAGACTTAAGGCATCTTCTAGCGTATAAATAACACGGGAGCTGGCTATTTATAAGGGATTTAGGTTCGAATCCTAACACCGGTGGCCTGCGGAGACACCCCTCCTTCTTGTGGGAATATTCATAAAGGAAAGGACGACATGACAAAACCTTCAAAAGATATCTAGGAAATAACCCACCTGCCCTTGGGTCGCCTTCTAGAGACGGCATTAGCATAAGGTGCTTTCATTAAATTGCGAGCATATACGAATTACTGCTGCTGCATATAAATTGTTCATTTGCTATGCAAATCTACCTAGGCAATTAGCGTCTCGAACGAGTATCATGATACTCGTAATTAAGTGAAGAGTTGGCCTCAGTTACTGTAATTAAACGTGCAGCTACCCGCTGCGACGTGTTCAGTCAGGGTCAGGGTGTTGCTGTCGCCATGTCTGAGCGGGATTACCCAGGTCAGATTTTTGAATATGAAGAACTGTTATCCGGGCAGGAACCTAAACCTATTTCGGTAAACCCCCACATATGTTGCTTGGCTTACCTAAATTTGGTTAGAATTAAAGCACACAGGTACAGAAATCGAAAAAAACAGTATAGTTGCGCGGTCGGAAGTGTAGTTTGTAGCCAAAAAACGTTTTTTCGATCCAATTAATTACGTACGTAGTCTATAGCTAAAAAGCAGTTATTTCGATCTATTCGATTAAATCTGTTATTTGTAGTAGGCCAGCTAAAACGGCGATTTCTATTAAGATAGCTGTACAAGTACGGATTACAGTACCTTAAAAGCATAGGTTCACTACTAAATTTAGTTAGATTGGGTGCGAATTGGAGCGTGTGTGGGGCACTTACTGGAATGGGTTTAGGTTCCTGCCTAGATAACAGATCGTCATATTCAAAAATCTGACCTGGGGATTACCCGGTATCCAGGAAAGGGGTAAAGTACCTAATACGGTAAGTGCAGTGCCCCGCCACAACAGCCCACTTCAAGCGCGCATCACCTAAATTAACTGCGACGCATTACCACTGTAGCGTGCTAGGTTAGTATAATAGGTAGGTAATAAGCTAGGTACTGTGCAGTAGGGAGGCTTAAATGCCTAATTTGGAAAGTACCTAACCTACACTAGCGTATGGTACTGTATTCACATCCTGCTGCTGGGGGCTTCATAGAATTCTTCCCAAGACCAAGCAAATGACGATGGAACCTTCAACGAAGTGCCGATTCCGATATAGTCTTTGTCGACCACCGAGTTAATTCGGAATCCATCCAATTGAACGACCGATCCCGGATAGGCTGACAGAACGGGACACCAGCAAATGTTGGTGCTACGCGCCTAAAACCGGAACTGCAAGCGAGCAGAGCCCACCGACTCTCATCCTTCGGCTGCATCCCCGATGCCACGCTTCTTATCCTCGCTCTTCCGCCTGCCCTCCAAGCTCCGGCGCCGGGCGCGACGCCGCAGGATGTCGACGCTGCTCGCGCTACTGGCCATCCTCGTGTTGCTCATCACACCGTTCTATGTCATATACAAGCCGCCGGCGGGCCTGATCGCATACTTCGCGCGGCGGTGGCCCGATGTGCTGTGGGAGGTGCAGACGGACAAGAAGGTGGTGGCGCTGACGATCGACGACGCGCCGTCCCAGCACACCGAGGAGATCCTCGAGATCTTGAACAGTCACCAGGCGACAGCAACGTTCTTTGTTATCGGCGGCCAAGTCGCCGGCCGCGAGGACGTGCTCGCCGACATCGTGCGGAGCGGCAGCGAGCTCGGCAACCACGCCATGCACGACGAACCATCGCGGTCGCTGTCCGACGAAGAGCTCACGAACCAGATCGAGGCCGTCCGCAGCAAGATACGCACAGCCTACAAGACAGGCGAGGCCCCCATGCCGCCTCAATATTTCCGCCCTGGCTCCGGGTTCTTCAGCGATCGCATGAGGAGCCTCGTGAAAAAGCTAGGCTACAAGCTCGTGCTAGGTAGTGTATACCCGCACGACCCGCAGATTCACTGGTCTTGGCTCAACGGCCGGCATATATTAAGCATGGTCAGGCCGGGTGCCATCATAGTATGCCACGACAGGAGGAGTTGGACTCCGCCCATGTTACGCAAGGTCCTCAAGAAGCTGAAGCGCGACGGGTACCGTGTAATGAGCCTTACTGAAATGCTCAAAGAAACTCAAAGATGAAATTCCCCTTAAGCCGGTAATCTCGGCAACACCGTTCTTAAATATATTTCCAAGCCACTTGCTTGTATTTCATCATGGACGCTTGAACAGGCCACGGACCAGTTCTTAGCGAAACGTGCACCATACTGTACGGATGCTATTTACTCTTACTAGACGGATTAGGAGTTATGCCTTGTATATTAGGGGACAAGAAAAGTCGAAGATTGCTTCAGGCCGGACGGCATGTATCGAACACCAGAGTAGCTCATTCCATTTCACTGAGCTGTATATGAATAGATAGATCAGATAGGTTTCTAGCTCAGGCCGCATCGGCTGACATAGGCGCCGTCAACTTAAGATAATGTTAATATACCCAACGCGACCAGGTAGTACGTAGGTTATAGACGTGAACCGAATGAGCAGAATGAGCATGAATGATTGGCTATAAGATGTACACGTTGTCATACCAAGTAATACTGCAGGTAGCTTTAATAGCTAGAATATGACTAAAGTACCAGCAGCGAATAGACGCGCGGTAAAGGGCTGACACAGACGCAGGTACGAATGTCGGAAAATGGGGCTGGTGCTTGCGGGGGGTTGTGAGCGAACCGCTTGGTGCGGCGGCGGCGCGTTGTCTAGACAACAACAGGCTGATTCCAGCCCCAAACATTGAACATTCATACCTCCCTCGTCCCTCGCTTACCCCCCACACCAGCTCGATCAATCTCGTCTTTTCGCATCCTAAAATCAGTCGCTTAGAGATTCCAACAATCCTTTATGACTGCTCACCCTTTGATTTGAACGATCGCCTCCAACGTCCCCGAGTACACATCGCATTGTCATCTATCAACATCTGCCAACTAACTTCGTGATACAAGACTGAATAGCGCAACACCTGTGCTGCAATTGCATTCCAATCGTCGCAACAGCAATTGTCTCAGAACGGATCGCCAATTGACCTTCTGGTCGACATATAAGCAGCAATGGACGGGCGACCGCCCGAGTACACGCTCCCGGGCTATGACGATGAGCCCAACCACATGCACATGGGCTCAGGCCACTCACCCGCAGTCAGATTGTTGACATCTATGGAGGACTCGATGCCAGAACCAAGACCGTATGTACACCCGCCACCTGGCGTAGTATCCACTACGCTCGTTCCAAAGCCTCTCGCGCCGAAGCCTCCTGCTCTAAGGAAGGCCGACAAGCCAAAAGGAGGCGAGAAGAAGACTGTCAAGATATCTACACCAGTCCATTTCGAGACGCTTGAGAGGCAGGAAGAAGGGCAGCTGGCCATCCCTCCTGACCGTCTATCTCCGCCATCCCCCACACGCAAGCCAGTGCCGAAGCGCTCCCATACTGTAAAGTTACAGAAGAAGCAGAAGTCCATGCATATCCCCGAGACAGAGATCATACAGAACCTACCTACCATCCCAGAAGGCCCGTCACCAAGGAAAAGATCCCTTCGCAAATCAGAAACAACAGAGAAAGCCCCATCAAGCACAGGAGTATTATGCGATGGAGATGACTTACCAAGAAAACCTGATAGTATCCGACCAACCCCTCGTCGATCATATCAAACTTCTATTCGCTCGACGCCCTCAAGAGCATCCTCTATCCGCGACGCTCCTCACATACCATTGCCGGACTCGGCGTACGAACCCTTCCGGCAAGGGGACGGGTCACCTACACGACCTTGGACACCCTCGTCGAGGATGTCGGGCTACTCAGACTACACGCGCCCACCGCCTACTAACATGGCCTATGAACCAGCAGATCTCAATGGCAGCCCGAGACCAGGCACGCCATCTTCACGTTACGGTGGAAGCCCTCGCAGGCCACTGCCACCTGCGCCGTTGTTCTCAAGTCATAACCGCGGCTCGACTTTTACAGCTGACGATGCGACAGTGAGTATCCCGCTGGAAGACGGTGACGATGTCTTTGGACCAGACTCGGACATTGGCGGCCCCCACCCATATCGTGATTCATTCGCACAGTCGCAGGCCACCCTTAACGAGGAGGAATTACACGTGCCAATGGGCGAGAAAGTCGAGCATTATGGCGCCGCTCCAGAAGGAAAGCAGGAGCGTCGCGGTGTCCGTGCCCCTGTCACGTCGAAGAAGGAGGTCCAACTCATCAACGGTGAGCTTATCTTAGAATGTAAGATCCCGACTATCTTATATAGTTTCCTACCGCGTCGGGACGAGGTCGAGTTCACCCACATGCGGTATACGGCCGTAACGTGCGACCCCGACGACTTTGTGGAACGAGGGTACAAATTGCGACAGAATATCGGACGGACAACGAGAGAAACTGAGCTGTTTATCTGCGTGACCATGTACAACGAGGACGAGATAGGCTTCACACGGACTATGCACGCCATCATGAAGAACATCAGCCATTTCTGCGGTCGTAATAAGTCCCGTACATGGGGCGAGATGGGATGGCAGAAAATCGTGGTCTGTGTCGTATCCGACGGAAGAGAAAAGGTTCACTTGAGAACCCTCGATGCGCTCGCCGCCATGGGTGTCTACCAGCACGGAATCGCCAAGAACTTCGTCAACTCGAAAGCTGTGCAGGCGCACGTGTACGAGTACACGACGCAAGTCTCGCTTGACTCGGATCTGAAATTCAAGGGCGCGGAGAAGGGCATCGTCCCGTGCCAGATGATCTTCTGTCTGAAGGAGCGCAACCAGCGTAAGCTGAACTCGCACAGGTGGTTCTTCAACGCCTTTGGCAAGGCGCTCAACCCCAACGTCTGCATCTTGCTCGACGTGGGCACGAAGCCCGGCACCAACTCACTCTACCACCTGTGGAAGGCCTTCGACACCGACTCCAACGTGGCCGGCGCGTGTGGCGAGATCAAGGCCATGAAGGGCAAGTTCGGCAGCTACCTCCTAAACCCGCTCGTCGCCTCGCAGAACTTCGAGTACAAGATGTCCAACATCCTCGACAAGCCCCTGGAATCGGTCTTCGGCTACATAACAGTGTTGCCCGGTGCCCTGAGTGCGTACCGCTTCCATGCGTTGCAGAACGATGAGACGGGCCACGGCCCGCTGAGTCAGTACTTCAAGGGTGAAACGCTACATGGTCAACACGCCGATGTCTTCACCGCAAATATGTACCTAGCCGAGGATCGTATTCTGTGCTGGGAGTTGGTGGCAAAGAGAAGCGAGAGGTGGGTTCTGAAGTACGTGAAGAGCTGTACAGGAGAAACCGATGTACCTGGTAAGTCGTTCTAGTTCCGCTGGGCTTGCGTGGAGATGCTAATATACTGAAGACGCCGTCCCTGAATTCATCTCACAACGTCGGCGTTGGCTGAACGGTGCCTTCTTCGCTGCCGTCTACTCGCTCGTCCATTTCAAACAGGTTTGGGCCACGGACCACACCGTCGCCCGGAAAGTACTGTTGCACATCGAATTCGTGTACCAGTTCATTCAACTCCTCTTCACCTTTTTCTCCCTCGCCAACTACTACCTAGCTTTTTACTTCTTATGTGGTGGCCTGTCGGACCCCAAAGTCGATCCTTTCGGGCACAATGTGGCGTTCTACATCTTCACGATCTTGCGCTATGTTCTAATCCTTCTGACGAGCATACAATTCATTCTGTCGCTGGGTAATAGGCCGCAGGGCGCCAAGAAATTGTATTTCGCCAGCATCGTTACCTACAGCGTCGTGATGATATACACGGTCTTCGCGACAATCTGGATCATCGTCCACACCATAACAACGGATGGCGGGATCAAAGTCGGGAGCGGTGCATTCACGAACCTCATCCTCTCAATCGCCTCAACGGTGGGACTGTACTTCCTCATGAGCTTCCTGTATCTGGACCCGTGGCATCTGTTCACGAGCTCGGCGCAGTACTTCGCCCTGCTGCCTGGTTATATCTGCACCCTGCAGGTGTACGCGTTCTGTAACACGCACGACGTGACGTGGGGCACCAAGGGCGACAACATCATCAAGACGGACCTCGGCGGCGCCGTGGGGTCCGGCGGCACCGTGGAGCTCGAGATGCCGTCGGAGCAGCTGGACATCGACTCCGGGTACGACGAGGCGCTGCGCAACCTGCGCGACCGCGTCGAGGTGCCCGCGCCCACCGTGTCCGACGCGCAGCTGCAGGAGGACTACTACCGCAGCGTGCGCACGTATATGGTCGTCATCTGGATGGTGGCCAACGCCACCCTCGCCATGGCCGTCTCCGAGGCCTACGGCATCCACGACGTCGGCAACAACATCTACCTGTCCTTCATCCTCTGGTCCGTCGCCGTGCTCGCCGTCTTCCGCGCCCTCGGCAGCACCACTTTCGCTGTCCTCAACGTCATCAACATGGTTGTCGAGGGCCGCGTCCGCATCAGCCTCAAGATGCCCGAGTGGGCCGGCGGCATCGGGTCCCGTGTTAGCGAGACGATGAGCAGTGTTGCGAGTAGCGTGCGTAGGTGATTGTTGTGTTCTTCGTTTTACAACCGGATTGGGTTCTTTTTTTTTTTTCGATCTGATGACGGGTGGGCTTGGTGTATTCATCGTATAAAGAGTAAAACGGAGTTGGGGAGGGTATCCTGATATCATTAATGGAGTTTGTGGGCATCTTGTTTTTTATGGAAGAGGATTACTTGGCTGGTGGCGGTCGTGTTGAATGTTGGTTGGAACATGTGTAATGGGTTGAGTCGGAATACCCAAGGGATCCCCTGGATGCTGGAGGGGGCAAGGGGCGGGGGGGCATTGATGATTGAAACGTTGGGCGTTGTGAGATATTGGTCGGCCACCTGTTTGTTGAGGAAAAGGCCGATGAGATAAATTCGAATATGTGATCCCGTCTTGCTGTTGCTGTTTCGTTTGTGATATGTGGCCACGTCCTGATAAGAAAACTGGGAGGGTCCTGGAGTCCTCTGTAATCATCCTAGCGAGGGTTAACGAATATTGCTTCTTCCGCTTGCTTCTATTGAGGAATGTATGATGTTGGCACTTGTACATGATAAAGCAGTGCATGCGCTATGTATAGTAGTTCACTTAAATTATACCTTCTTGTATTGGGACTGGAGACCCCAAGTGTTCCTGAGGCAAAACCTATCACCTTGTCGACTAGTTCATGATGCCTTTTACTGCGCATGAAATATTGACATAGATCTATCGTTACTAACCTATGGATAAATATACTAAATATCTATCATTGATGAAATATAGACAGCTATTTGCCCACATTAACTCGACCCCCATGTAAAACTTCGTAGCCAACCTCAACACCTTGACAGATGACCATGATAAAGTCGACCGAGGCCGAACTTGAGTACGTCCCATGTTACGTACACAGCACCATTTCACTAGATGTTTTGGTTAATTCAAGGCATCGAAGAGACTGGTCCTACCCTTGTCATACTGAAGGGTAGAGGTAACCTCGTCATCCATACTTGCCAACAGCCGTTGGTTATCCCACTTGGGTTGCCAATCGAGGGGATACCTGTTCTTATAATCTATAGTCACACTTCGAATTGTCAGATGCGATGATTTGCCAGTTTGATATCGACTACTTACCGCGCAGTGTGCATCAGTCGCACAAATTGGCGCGGGAGCTCCAGTGCCTCCGCTGCCATATCATCGCTCGGCCAGAGTTTAGTTGTGGGTTCCGTCACGAGTCCACGGGCGTGAAGGACCTCTGCGAGGCTCTGCGTCATGTCCCACCAGCCTGCCTCGTGGGCCACGGCGAAGTAGTAGCCCTCTTCTCCGCTTGGGAGCTTCTCCCCCTGCAATATCTTCTTGACGAAGAGGACATAGTACTCTGCCAAGTCCGAAATGTGGACGCAAGCGAAATTCTACTATGGTAATCAGCGGCGGAACAAGGACGTTATGGTGATAAGGGCCGGCTAGGATTACGTACACTGTTTTCATCGAACTTATAGACTGCTTTCAGTGAAATGGCTGCTTTGATAGTTGCAGGAATGTTCTGGGACAATTTCTTCCATTTCCCAGCCCCTGTTCCGTCTGTAAAGTTGTTAGCTCATGTCGCCATTCGCCGCTGTAATCCGAGATATTTAAACTTACAGACGAATGGCACCCCGATGATGAAGTTCGTCACACCTTCAGCTTTGGCCAGCTCAGTAATTGCCGTGTTGGTCTATAAGATGCTTAGTCTCT
This sequence comes from Xylaria telfairii, assembly GCA_022495065.1. Taxonomy (NCBI): domain Eukaryota; kingdom Fungi; phylum Ascomycota; class Sordariomycetes; order Xylariales; family Xylariaceae; genus Xylaria; species Xylaria telfairii. Next base: position 46,714 of record MU383917.1, read on the forward strand.
CTTCTCTTTGTGTTCATGGCATCGTTGTGCATTACCTTCCGAATTGGAAACCCATCGTTCAGTTCCTTTTCCAACTTATAGACTGCATCGCCATCCTTGACCGTTCCATATGGCCACCCGCCTTCTTTGGAATATCCAGTAGTCACTGATGACTGCCAAGATGTCAGTACCTACTACAAATACCAGGGACCGACATTGACTCACATGGATATGGTAAGTATCTTTCCCAGTGACTTCACCGCGCTTCCCTAGCGCTTTGATGAGGTTGATTGCTTGCTGTACGTCTATGGAGCTAGTTGTATGAACGACGATGTCAACTGGAAAAAAATCAGTAGCTTAGATCTCAATGAACGTCTTAGATAGGAATCGTGATTTCAGTCGGCATACTCTCGTTCTGTATCACAGCTTCCGCCACTGCCTTTTCGTCTTGCAGATTTAATAGCAGGACTTTTATGCCAAGTGATTGAAGGATTTCCACCTGCTCTTCGGTCCGAGCAGCGGCAAAGAGATTCTTCGTCGGGATATGAGCATTGGTGGACAAGAGGGCTGCAACGACGGAACCCCCGATGTAGCCGGCAGCGCCAGTGACCAGAATGTTGGAAACCATGATTGTTGATAAATAGATTCTTGTAGCTATATTTTGCCTCGTTTTATCGATATTGATGTTTTGAGATGTGCTGTGACTTTGCGTACTTCGTACCAAGGAAATGTTTGTAAAGCCATCTGGGATGAATTGAAGCCATGTTGATTTTATATCTATGTCTACTGAATTAAGATATTTTCATTCACTATCAATCTTGTCTCCCTCCAAGAGGCATCTATCTAGGCTTGTGGTTCATAGCCTAGGGGAAGTTGATGAGTGATTGGTAATCCGTATTGGTGCTACGCTTCTAGCCGGGCAAGCTTATAAGCCGCCGGAAACCCGCGCGATTCCGCCATGACATAGGGACAGGCTAGTGAGCGAGCAACGCAGTTTCTTTCGCCTTCATACACACCATTTTCGGATTTCTCCTTCAAATGGGAAAATATGGAATCCCGCGGAGACTCTGTGAATGAAGGCTCGACTCGCCGTCGGCTTGCCATCCCCCGCCGGTCTGTAAGTGTCGGATCCTCTCACCCTTGCTGCTTTGACATAGGAGCTAATACACCGGGCCAGTGTGACCAATGTCGGTCTCGAAAGGTGATTAATTCATCCGACCGCGCATCCACCTTTGTCATGAATCGGATAGAGGGAGAGACTGATGATGTGGTTTTTGAGTAGGTTGGGTGTGACAGAGCATCGCCCTGTTCTAACTGTGTTTCGGCGAAGCTTGCGTGCACTTTTGGGACCGTAGCTTCAAAGCCGACAACTCCGAAACAAAGGGTCCTGATATCTGCACAATAGTATGCGCATCCTAGTATCCCTCCATCAACGTATTGATATGATATGCTAACTTATCTTGGGCTCCTGTCAGTGAACAGAAAATTGATGAAATCGCCGAGGGACTTGAAGCGATCAAAGCCCTTCTGCAAGGGTCACATCCCCCCATCAGGCGAGAATCTGACGACAGCTTTTCGCAGCGTAAAGTAGATCCTGTTACGACAGAGCCTCTGGCTTTCGAGATATCAAAAGAGCCCGCAAAATGGGATCATTCAGCTCAGGTCACCGATTTCGTCAAAACCGTCGTCGAAGACAGAGCTTCCAGAGAGGACCCTGGGACGGAAGAAAACGATATACTTGCTTCTTTGAGAAGACTATCAAGGGCTCTAGACGACTCCAATGCGGCTCGCGATATGTCATTTCCCGAGATCAGGGTGTCCAAGTCACAGGATCGTCTGTCTATGCCCCCTGTTGAAGCCGCTGTACTTGTCTTGCGGTGGGCGAAAGGTTGGTCAATCAGTTCATCATTTTGCTGAACCCATAGTCTAATACCCCATGTATTCAGAGCACAAAGTTTTTTTCAGAGTAGAATCCGTCTCTCGTATTCTTCCCCTTGAAAAGTTTACTGAGCTATGCCAGAAGGTGTACTTTGCGGTCGAGGAATACACCCAGCTCGATTTTATCCTCGCCAATAGTTACTTGTCCTACATATTTTCAGAGTATATCATTGCGACTGGCAAGCATAATTACCAGGAGTATTACACCAAATGTCGGCAGAATGCTCAAGTAGCTCTCTCCCGACTACCACTTGTACTTCCAGCAACCATGGAGGCTGTAGCTGCGCTTACATTTGGAGTATGATTCCCTAAATACCGCCCATCACAACTCCATTTGAGCCGCACTGACTGTGCTACCAGGCATCATATGCTGTTGAGAGCTCAAAAGCTACACTCGCCTGGACGTATAGCTCACACGCAGCAAACCTCTGTCAAACTCTCGGCCTACATCATCTAGTCAATCCATTACAAGAAGATACCTCACATGAGTCTCAGGTTAACCTGTTTTGGATAGTTTTCCTACTCGAGAAGAGCCTGTCTCTCAGGCTTGGCCGCTCCTCCAATTTCCGGGACGCTGAGGTGACCACTCCCTTACCGAGCAATGCCGATATTAGACGATGCGCCCAAACCTCACTCATCCAAGGAAGGATATATGACCAGCTATACAGCCCAACCGGATTAGCCCGATTCGATGTTGAGCGTGGTCTCATGGCGCAAGGGCTGGCGTCGGAGCTGCGCGAGATTATCAGCGCAACGAAGATCTCTTCCTATGTATGTCTGGCCCTCAACAATAAGCGTTCTAGCTTTAGCTAACCGTGGAGAAAAGAACCTAGTCCCCGCCCCAGGCGCGAAGGAGGATAAAATGCGCGCCGTGTACTTCAAGATGGAACTGGTCAAGCAGCTCTCGCTGCTGACTCTTATCCTCCGAGCGGTCCCAGCAGCAATGGGCTCGCCCACTACTATCACGGATGAGTGTGCAATGGCCGCCCACGAGACGTTGGATATGCATCAGCAAGCGATGGCCGCTGTAAAAGACAGCAAGGATGACCGATTCATGACACATAGATATCTTCATTGGTAAGTTCCAAGTTCCCTACATCATATCTCTGCATCAATGGCCTTGCGCTTGGCTAGATTTGCTTGCCTCTGCCGAGAATTCAGCGAGGCCGGTTGCTAACCGCATATTCAGGGGAATCCTTCACACGCCTTTCGTGCCGTTTAGCGTCTTGTTCACCCGGATCGTCCAACTCTCCGACGGTGCGGACCTCTACTACCTAGACCGCTTCTCAGATTCGCTAAGGCACGAGGAATCTTCCGCGGAGTCTATCACACACCCTTACCGGCTTTATAACCTGTTATGCCAGGCTGCGCGCCTCTATATCAAGCAGAACCCTCTCACGTCTCACAACGGGGCAGACATGGGTACCGTCGACCCCTGGAGCGTGTTTGACTTTGCATCGTTTGGGAGTGAAGCGGGCAACGGGGCTGATGGCTCTGATTTTAGTCAACCGCTCTCGCATGGGCTGAGCCATTGGTTCCATGGCAACCAGCAGCTCATGGGCTTACTTGACGATGATGTAATGTTCTGATCACTAGGAAGGTAAAAAGCGTGAGTGGTTCTCACATACCAGGTTGGAAAGTTAGTCCTCCAGATGAAGTTAATCGCAGGGCACGCTGAGGAGGCAACATATCTGATACTAGGGTGTAAAACGTAAACGTGCAACTATTTCTCTCAGGCCTGCAAGGGGCGTATATAGTGACTATTACGATTCAACAAACCAATGTCAGGGAAAACGTCTATCTCGCCACCATGTTCTAACCCTCATGTTATGCAAGTATACACGGTGATCTACAAAAAGTCAAAACACTGTTAATCGAAACAATACAAACCCAACTCAACCACCAACATATATGCAGGATGCGAGGCAGAAAATTGCCGCCGTCATCTCTCAGCAAAGTTCCCAAAGCGGCCGAGGCAAATCCGCGCGGACATCCGGCGTACGTCCTGTCTTCATCTGCTTGACGCCGATGTAAACGACCTTCCGCTTGGGGTCGCCGACGAGCACGGAGCGCGATTGCAAGCCGTAGTAGTCGGATATGGAATGCGTGATCCAGCGTCTACAATCGCGCCAAGATTCAGTTTCAAGCACAGTATGATATGCCGTTAGCAGAGAGCGGGAGATAACATACTTGAACGCGCCACCGTCTTGGTCCCCGACGGCATCGAAAAACATGCCCTCGTCCTGCATCGCGCCGGTCCGTTTCTGCTCGCGCCGGGCTCTCTTCCACTGGCCACCGAGATTGTCCTTGGCTTCGCGTCTTGCGCCGTCCTTCTTCCCCTTCCCGTCGCGCATCGACCCGTTGCGCCCGACGAACACGATCTCCTCGTCTTCCGAGTCTAGGCCGCTGCTGCTTTCGCTGTCGTCGGTCCTCAGCCCCGCGTTGTCTCCCTCACTCGCTACCTCGCGCTCCACCAAGTATCGCCGCACGGGTTCCTCGAGGGAACGCACCCACGTGCGCACGGCGGGAGTCTTCTTCGCGCGCTGGCATAGCTCCCGCGGTACGCGCCCGGGGACGCTCTCATCACCGAGGGTGCGCGACAGGGCCTGCTTGCGACGGGCGAGGGCGGCGTTTCGCGCCTCGACTTCGGCGCGCACCCGCAGCTCCCAGGCGGCCGCTAAGCCATACGGAATGTGGTGGACCGGGTGCGTGGGGCGCGGGATGTAATCCTGGGGCTCGGGCGGCATCACATTGGGGACGTGGAGAAGACGGTCTAGTCTGGTCGTTAGGAACGACAGGCCACTTCGTCGGAAATTGCGCAGATGCGCACGTGTGCAGTGAAAAAGGGGGAAGGGAGAGAGAGAAAGAGAGAAAGAATGAGAGGTCGGCTTACCGTTCTCCCACCGCCGCCGCTGCCGGCTCCCCTCGTTCCCCTTGAGCAGCGCCTCGCGATGCTTCATACTGTCTCGGCGCGACAGGGGCCTACGCGGCGGCATGATAGCGCTCGACTGCGCGCGGGGGTCGTAGATGCTAACGGGAGGCTTCTCCTTCTTCGCCTTCGCCTCGTCGAGCGGGATGGATAACGGGGTGCCGGTGCCGCGGGCGACGGCCGAGACGCTCAGGGATTGCAGCGCGGAGACGGTCCACGCCTCGATGTCGACGCCATTGGCATTCGTCGGCAAAGAAGAGTGATGAGCAGCGGCAGTTGTATCACGTGACTCTTCCTCCTGCTGCTGCTGCTGCTGCTGCTGTGGTTGCGCATCGCTGCCGGAGTGGGATTCAACACCCCCAAGCTCCGGAGGTGGCGGGACAGCACTGAAGATAGCCATAATGCCACAATGCCACAATTGGTATCTTAGACGAAACTAAAACCTCCCTTCCCACACGAGCTCCAGAGGGTTGTTATGGTTCCAATGGCACAATTGGATTTGCAACTTAGAGAGTAGAGTTAGTAGAAATATCACGATACCGAATTCAAGGTGTGTCCGAACACTGCGAGTTGTCTACGACCTGGAGGATGACACATCGACTCTGACTCGTCCACAGACCACAACCCCTGACCGGGTGCCCTGGACCTGCCCTGGATGTTGAGGAGATAAGATGTGGATACCCCGGTCCCGGCCAATCGGGTCCTCATCCTGGCCACATGGGTTCGTTGTGCAGCGTCCCCAGCATTCAACCTTCGTCACAGCAGCGATTGATTTGCGGCTAGCTCTGCTGTAATGGCCCCAGAATGTCGACTCATCCTGTCCAACTTCCATCCCAGGTAAGTATGTCTATACTAGAGCAATGATTCATAATGATTGCGATTGATGGCACAGGTGGATCAACAACAAATGAATTATAGTATTGCACTTGGAAGTTGCGAGTAGCAATTTCATGATATCAAAAACAATTAGTAACAGGTATACGAGTGCAATATAACAGCATCTATCTAGCAAAAGCAGGAAAAAGATGTACTAAGCCGCCCCTAATCCTATACCACCCCAGTTTAGTCTCATCAGTCATCGCTCGAAAATAGGGATCGTGCTTGACAGGTCAACACAATTATTTAACCTCAGGCCCCTTGAACTCTGCTGGTATCCCAGGCTGTGCGTCGAGCCAGTTCCCAGTGAGCCTGTTCTGGCGTAGCCCGTTCTGACTGTCCCGTAGTCCGGCAGAGCTGGCAGGACTGCTTGACCGGGTGCGGCTTGTGGTCACGTTCACGACCTTCCCTCTGCCGGCTGTGACAATCATGCCGCCTAGTCCCGGCCCAGTGCCAGGAATCTCCTGCCCGTTAAGGCCTAGACGGCGTCCGCTGCCGCTGACGACTTTGAATCCGCCCCGGTTAGTCCCGTAACGAGAGTCGTCGTCCGCGTCTGAGTCGCCCAATATCGTTTTCTCGCTGCCGAAAACCCGGCCCCGGGAGAAGCGGTTGGCCGCATTTCCCAATCCCTTGCCGAAGCTGCTAAAGGACATGGGGCCGGAACGTCCATTTTTAAGTGAGGAATTGTCTCGCCGTCGACGTCGTCCCCAAAGAACGAAAACGGCGAGTACAAGTGTCAGCGCAGCTATGCCACCGATAACAGGTGCAGCGATCCAGGCATTGGACGAGTTGCTCGACCCGGCGTTGCCGAATTTTGGACGTTCACTGTTTATGCCACTCCGACCATTATCCGTTCCGGTCGAAGCAGCAGCGGCAGATGCTTTAGGGGTGGAATCCGCGAGCGCACCAGTACTTGACGTGGGGATGACTGGAACAGGTACGGAGACCGTGACGACACTGCTGAATGCCGCCGTGCCTTGATTTGGAACCACTGTTATAAATGCTGTAGCCTGGGAGATCGTACTTGAAGGTGTGCTTTCGATTGTGCTTGTACTTGTGCTTGCTGCCATGTTGCCGTTCGCCGCATTGTTCACGCGAAGAGCTGAATCAACACCTGCCTTGGCAAAAATATCCGAATTATCTATTATCGTCTTCAGGTAACAATTCCTGAACCCGGCGGCCTGCTGAGGGTCGAAGCTAACGCCACCACAAGCCGGATTGGCGCTGCATGCAGCAAGGCAAGACTCAAGAGTCATCTGAAATTGCTGCTCCAGATCGCCCCCATTCACGATCTTGCCGCATTGGAGAGTGAAACTTGAACCTTGACTTAGAAAAGTAGTACCTGTGCCTTGCTGCGAGCATGAGCTCATTGGACCCGGTTGTGGGAAGATCGCTGCCGCACTATCAAAGTTACGGCTTGGTCGCGTACCATCTGGCACAACATTCCCGAGGAGAACACAGTCCTTGTTATCTTTGAATTGTGCGCCCTCGCAACGGGGGTTTTGAAACGAGGTACTATGTTCACGTTATAGTTAGTGTCGATGTGATCAGATTGGATCCAAATACTTTGGGCTTAAAAACACACACCATATCTCTGCGCATGCTGTGAGTGAATCGGCTTTCTGGCGTAGAACTTCGTCGCCTCGAAAGCGAGTATCGCAATACACGACGAACTGCTGTTCGGCCCCAATCATCGTGCCATTGCCATTAGGGCAAGGCGCACGAGAGCTTTGTCTCTCGTGGAGCCTAAGGCCGGGGAAATACATTTTCGGAGGATTTACTGTTAGAAAGATATGTACCGTAAGTCGGTAATAATATTGTAGACATATGAGAACCGAGTTGTTTCAATGGCCGACACCTAAGCCAGCGAAGCTCATCGCCATCTAGTGGAAAAAGAACATCAAAGAACGCAGAAGCAAATCGAGGGAAAGCTAAGGCGAAGCCCACGGCAGCTCAATTTGGCTTATATGACAAGATGGAAATGTCGGCGTCTCGCATCTAGCCTAACGCTCAATACCATTGAAAAGAGCCAAGACGCCCGTTTTCCCGATGGCGATGATCAGGAGCCCGGGATGAGCACATTGCGTCGGAGTACTTGGCCATATCAAGCTACCTGAGAAGAGGTGAGTGAGGAGGAGGAGGATGTTGGTCCCCCATTGTCGCGGGTATGTTGATTTCGGCAATATGCTGTCACGGTTGCGGATAATAATGTCATGTTGGATCGACAGATGCGATCTGAAACTGTGCCAGCTGAGCGGCACGTCGCAGCCCACATCTGCGCAGAATTCGATCCCATGGCAAATTGATTGACCCGAGCTCCGCGGTTCGCATGATCCCTAGTGCATCTTGCATAGCGTTGATGCAGAGAGAGACAGAGCAGCAGATCGATTTCATGCCATCCACGATGGGATGTATTGAAGTGTCCTTCCAACGACGCATCGCCTGACCATAGTGCTGATACAATAAGTGCGTTGGAGAGCTTATGCGCAGTATCTCGATTCTGACGTGATTGCCTACTTCATAAATGAATAGAACGATGAGACGAACGACATACAACACCCCGGATTGTCGATAAGGCACAACAAGGGTAATGATGAACTACCACGACCCCGGATCTTCAGACACCCAATCATTGGACCCACAATAGTGAACGATTACCTCTACAGTAGGTATCCTATGCTAGGTAAATAGGGCATCCTTTTAAACCACGACGGGTGGGGGTTTGTGCGTAATAAAACAAGCTGTGGTTAACAATGATTGTTCCATCAAGTTAATATCTGTTCGTTATTTGGGTTGCGCTCAACAGTAGCCCGAACGGAGCCTGGGCTAGGTGCACCGGATCCCTGCAATAATCACGTGCTGTATTTGCTCATTAGCTACCGTTAAATAAATGAATCGATAGGTAGTTAGGTAATTACGAAAGATTGTACAACAGTCGAGATATTCCGATCGTCTATAGCCCCGTCTTGTATTAGATACCAGGATCTTGTTATACGACAGGAGTGGCAGGTCAGATTTGGTGTCACCTCGCGGGCAGTTTATATACAGATGACCAAGTCCTTGGTGATATCATAGTGGCACCCTGAAAGAAAAAAACGATAAATGAAAAGGAGGAGAGAAACAGCCATTGAAATCGTCCCTGGTCACATTATCAAAAGAGGTAATTTTAGAAAATTAATACGTGACTATCGCGTGCCCGAGCTACCGATACCACCTGGTGCTAGTAGTGGTTGGTTTTCTCCGACGCCTTGTACGCTTTCGCGATCGAGAGCGTGCTCGATCTCTTCCTGTGTCTCGCCATATGCGTGCAGATGTGCTGAGTACGGACCAGGGGATGGTAAAACCCTGGGGGTTGTCCGTCGGTTATATGCTGGCCGTTGTGGAGGAGATGGGGGTGATTGGCTTCCACAGTCTGTTCTGTATGACGGCCATTCGTATCTGATGGCCATCGTCAATACGATACCTTGCATGAAGGCAGTCAGCACGTAGACACCCCAAGAACTCCAACCTGCCCAGCCGAGTCGCGCGGCGAGACTAGCTGCAAAGAGAAGTCCGCCAGGAGTTTGAATCGTCATCATTAAGATGCTAAGGCTGCCAGCATGTTTCAATTTGTACGTGGTCCAGATCTGAGGTATGTATTGAACAGCCGCAAGCACCGCGGCCATAATGCCGAGGATGTTGGCCCAGGCACCCAGGTACGCGGGAGCACCAAAGGCCAAGGCAGCGGAAACGATGACGACGAAAAGACCATGTACCAGGCAAATGCCGCCTACGGTAAGGGCTATTCTCCATGAAGGCTGGTCGGGATCGCGTTCAAGCTCTTCGTCGGCAATATCGGCATCATCGCGTCGGAAGAAGACCAGGAACAAAACAAGGCTGTTTTTTTTTTTTACGTATTAGCAAAGCTAGCAACAACAACCGTGGTTAAGGTGAGCAGGCGTGCTAACATGGTGGCAAAGCAAACCCACTGGGTGCCGATCTGGGCAATGCCCAGCAAGCCAGCCGTGCACTCGAAGGGGCTGACTTCTTTACAGCACGCAACATCAGCGCGCGATGCGGGGAGGGACAGGATGTTGCCAAACTGGGCGTTGGCAGAAGTAACGCCGAGAAGGACAAAGTAGGGCGAGATGCCTTCGGAGGAACCGCGAGAAATGATTCGGTAATGTTGTGTGACGTAGGAGAGCAGGATCCCGAGCAGTATGAGGCTACACAAACAAGTGGTCAATCAACAACGTCCACCGTTCAGACATGCACGGTTGAAGGGCGACGAGACGCTCGAGAGAGCTACCCACATGGAGATGAAGAAGTTGGTGAAGCCACCCTCGCGCAGCAGCTGACAGCGGTCCTCCATTACAGGTATCGCTCGCAGTATCTTATGCAACTTTGGCGGCGTTATTTGTATCGGTATTGAGGGGCTTTGGCGGTTTCCATTGCGTGAAGAAGGTATTCACGGGGGGTTGGGGGGTTGCAATAATCACGAAGCCAGTGGTCGTCTTCTGATGATTTCTTGGACAATCTCAAGTATGGTTCTGAAAGGGAGGTCAATCTCCAGGGGAGTTGCGGGTGATCGACAAGTTTCGGAACTATCTACTGTAGATGAAATCAAGTCTCGTAGTCAGTTCAAGTTCAGGCTGGGACTCTCGATGATCGGCAGAGGAAATGTTGTTGATGTTAGAATAGATACATAGATACTTTGTAGTCCAAATCCCGAGGATGGTGTAAGTCATCAATGTCAGGGCAACATTGCACCCATGACCACCAGGTACTGTACCTGTAAGCCCAGCAACTACTTAGTGGGAGCAGGATACCTAAGGAGGTACCTACCTACGAGCTGTCCTGCAGGCTGCAGCACCATGGATTAGCTACCTAAACAGGTACCTACCCCTAAACTGGGATGTGTGCTAGCAGCGCCAGTGGATACTAGGAAAGCCGGACTAATCCACTATGACGCCACGTGCCAGGAAGAGCAGTGCCAGTCCCTGATTGGTCGGCGCACTGGTACTTAGACTGCTGCTGTAAGTCGTGTATCTGGCACCTGAGGCACCTGAGGGGTACGTACTTTACAATTCTGGTGTTGCTAGGATCGCTTTTACATTCGCTCGACAGGCAACACAACTAACGAGGTGCCCCGTGGCCGTTTCCACCTCCTTGCCAACCGCATTCCAGTCTCGTGGGTCAACATCAGACAGAAATGGCCAAGCCTATCGAGATCGAGTCGACCGAGCACTTCAGCACCGTGCTGAAGGAGTCCCGCCTCGTCGTCGCGGATTGTGAGTTGCTCCCAGTTTAAGAGAACGTGAATTACCCCGCCACCGTCATTGGAGACCAGCTCGAAACACGCGACGCGCACGGCCTAGGCCGGTTCATGGCGTCCCAGCTCCCGTCTGCGTCTCGGGCATTCTCAGTGCCATTGCCAGTGCATGTCGTGGCGCTGTGACGCAGCCCGCAGCCCGTTCCCGTCTGAGAGTCAGGCAGCTGCTTGTTCCCGTCGCGGCGTCTAGCAGAACTCACCGTCTCGAGCTACTGGCAGCTAACTGATCGCTTCATCTACTAGTCTACGCAAATTGGTGCGGCCCATGCAAGGAGATCGCTCCCTACTACGAACAGCTATCACGATCGATATCTAAGCCCAAGGCCATGACATTCGTCAAGATCAACACCGAAGCTCAACGACCTCTCGCCGCCGAATTCGCCGTCACCACTCTTCCCACCTTCATCCTCTTCCGTGATGGCTCTGTTGTTGGAAAGGTGAAGGGGGTTAACCCACAAGATCTCCAGTCTCTTATAGAGAAGCTATCAGTCGACATCGAGTCGGGTGGTGAGGGTAGCAGCAGCTCGGGCTCGGGCTCGGGCGGCCTGGCTTGGAGAGGAGCTGACCTGCCTCGAGGCTACACCGACATCTCAGACGTAGCCGATGTGCGCGGGCTGGAGTTACTAAATGCAGACACGGACTTTTCAGTCCGTACACTCTTCAACAAGAGCAAGCCGTCTTCTCTGGGCAAGAACCCTAGCACAGGCGACGAGAAGGACTGGGTCGAGAGCGACACGGATGAGCAATTGTTGCTATTTATACCATTCAATTCGGCTTCGAAGCTCCACACAATACAGGTATGTGCAGTACTATCGATACTGGCTATATAACCGCAAGCTAAGCCAGGCTGTGGCACAGATCACCTCCCTGCCCCCTACGGACAGCGATGACGACGAGGATGCGCCGATGAGACCCAAGACAATCAAGCTGTTCACGAACCGCCCACATAACCTTGGCTTTGACGAGGCGGACGACATCGACCCGACACAGACCATTGAGATTGGAGATTCTGATTGGAACCCGAATGGCACAGCCAACCTACCCCTACGTTTCGTCCGTTTCCAGAATATTACCAGCCTCGTTATTTTCGTAGTAGATGGGGATGGTGATAGTGACAAGGTGCGACTGGACCGGGTTCGCCTTATTGGCGAATCGGGAGAGAAGCGGGAGATGGGAAAGCTGGAGAAGATTGGAGATGAGCCGGGCGAGTGAGCAATAACAGGACGGCTTATACCTGTACTACCGCCCGCGTCTTGCGGTGTCCTAAAGACTGGCTCCGGGAAGTCCAAGTTGGCAAAGTAGGTATGGATATACCTCGCAGAACAAGATTATAGATTAGAATTGGGGGCCTTTGCAGGCGGTCTGATCCCCGAATGCATGTCATCTCTGCCTACGGCTTACGGAATGCTGAGAAAACGATTTCACGTTACGCCCAGTCACGGGTTCACTGGCATAACACCAACCTACGAAAATAGAAAACAATGGTGCATGTGTCCGCCTGAACCACTGACGAGCACATTGTGGCCTGAGCAGGCGGCTCAACATTCCAACGCATACCGAAAGTCCACGCTGTTCGGAGATTATCTCACTCTGCCGTGCGCGGGGAACGTGGCATTCTAGGCAAAAGCAACCCACAGAAACGCGGGAACCAGCCGAGGCTATCGACTCGAAATTTCGCTCTTCCCACTTGTCACCAATCGTAGTAGTAGTAGTAGTAGTAGATCCAAGAAATGCGAGAGAATTCAACGCCCAAAAGAGGAAGGATTGTACAAGGTACATATGTATGTCCGGCACGTTGCCCGCGATCCAGGAAGCACCTAGAGGCTTTCTAGAAGAGGATCACTTCATGGGCGAACGGCTACCAGCCTGCAATTTTGATTGTTCTGTGGCAAATGACTGACGCTGCGATTCTTCTTTGACAGGAATATCCACAGGAAAATAAGGACTCGAGCAACACGGGAAATGTGAAGTCATGCCAGCCGCACAAAGAAAGGAAAAAGAGAAAAGAAAAGGAAGAAGGCTTCGGCTCTGAACGAAAGCTTTTATGGGACGAAACCGCTTGCTAGTGCGCGACTGATGACAGATGGCGGAGCGAGTAACCGGCAGCTGGCGAGCACATTGGTCGGCGACGAAAGACGCCTGAATTGGTATCGGAACATTAGAATAGCCGGGGTTTCTCCTTCTAGCATCCAACTGTTCCACTCCACTCCACCTTGCAACTATCCATATCCTAGTGAAATACGCCTCTCGAGTTTGACAAACCGGCTTCTTGTGGCGATTCTCGTGAAGCGAGGCAAGTCGTACGATTAAGAGTAGATGGAAAAGCAAAGGATTCGTTGGTATTGTTTCCCGTTTCTCCCCGGCTTCGGGACGTCGATCGTTCAAGCAAGACTGATTTTCCTGGTTCACCTCGCACTTCTCTGACGCGGTTTTGAAACGGAAAGCATCATGGTGGCAAGTGTAAAGCCCTTAACAAATGATGAGCAATCTTCAAAACGCCTCGACGACCCCGGAACCGACATGAATTAATATAACCTCGTCCACTCGGAGCCAACGTTGCCAGGTAACTCTCTAGCCCGTTTCCATCACTGCTTCCGTCTGTGGTAGGTATCCCCCACACCGTCTACCCCGTGTCGGGAACGAGATCGCGGCAGGGTTAAGTGATGCCTCGTCCTCGTCCGTCTTTGCGGGGGTTTTTGACAAGGCCCAACTACCGCCCATTGCCGCCTTGTTACCCTTTGCGACCGGGTCGTGGGGCATATTTCTACCCTCTTTCTTACAAGTACCATCTGAAAACTACGGGTGCTCTCAGTTCCATGTAACGTCACGAACCACCGGGTTGTCCGCATCCATCCCCAGCGAGCAAGCTGTCAGGTGTAGCCAAGGTAGGTAGGTCATTATATTGGCTATCAAGAACTACGTCAGCTGCACCAACAGCGATCAAAATGCGGAATAGACCGGGCAGCGTGACACATGCACAGGGTCAGCTCTCTGACCCAGTCCAGTTTCTCGAAGATCCATCCCTGTCGAACTTCAACAAGAGATACGGATAAGGTAGGTCAAGAAACCACTCTACAAGATGGGCGGCGGCGCTCGCCCTGTTTGGCCTGCTTGCCTGCCCGGTGCCGCTTATCCACCGGCATTATACATATTTCCTTAAATAGAACCCTTGGAGGTTGCATTGCCATTATTCCCCGCGTGGTCGCCATTTTCAGAGCCGTGCCAGACATCTCGCCTAACGGCCAACCACCGTGATAGCGTATGTGACGTGTGTAGTATTAGTCCGAGTTGGCTTGCAGAACGTCGGTCCCGCCCAACGACCTAATCTCCATTTCTTGGTCTCTATTCTCCGAGGCTAGCATGTCACTGGGTATGGCCGCAGATGAATACCATAACTAAGACAACGAGCACCCCAAGCCGTATTTCGCTTCTGGGATATTTCTGTTGTACCGTGGTGATCTCGACCAGCATCAAGGGCGGTTGCGATTCCTTGACAAATACTCTACATGCATCGCATATTGCGATCAATTTTTCAACCGACATTTCGTTGCAGATATCCTTTCTGTCGGAGGCGACCTCAGATCTACACTGTTTCGTGGGTAGGCAAGACCAGCCAAACCCCTTGTGCGAATCATTTTATCTTATGCCCCTATTTCTCAATATGACATGTTCAAACATTTCTTGATCTACTATACAATAAGCCTGTCATTATGGTTGCGTTCTATGTGACCCTTGGTTCACTGCTTATTTTGGGGTCATCATCCCTCTTCTGGCGCACAGGAGTTTTTCCCGTGTCCTTTTCATATTCTTATACTGCGGCAACCATTAGTACATATCGTCACATCACCACTTGCACTTCCTGTCTCGTCACCGCTTCTTCTTCCTAACAGCCGCTTTTGGAGGGCATATGCTCGAAAAAGAATATTAGCCCAAATATTAGACGTTGTGTATCCACATCCCCCGGCCGTGCTTGTCAAGTATCGAAGGTGGGGGTTGGCGTTATCATTCCGGTTTGCCTAGACGTATTCTATCTACCTTCAGGGGTGGGAAGCACGGAGCCCAAGCATATAGGAGAACGCTCTGCAGTTGTTGCCGAACTAGCGGCTTTGCTGCAAGGTCTCGGTTTCCGTGAAAGTTCCCCCTAGGTGTATTAAACCGCCGTTGTCAAGACCAAGTTCACGGCCTGACCCTACTCCTTTTAATATTCCGGTCTCGCGACTACAACTTTCCCCAGGGACGCGAAGTCCTCGTTGGCCTTATTATCAAAGCAGTTATTCCGAGCAAGCTCCAGTGCTATTCGGACGACATCCAGGGTTTTTGCGCTATACCCCGGGCTGCGGTGTCATTAACCGTTACTAGACCACCGAGTTCATAATTCTCAAGCATTGCGCGTTAGTAGAAACCATCAACGATACCTATGAGAAATGATTGAGCTAACGATGACTTGAAGGCTCGCAACTCCTTCAAAGAATAGGCTTAGTAGTGTGTCCTTGTTTATCATCGCTTCCTTTAGAATTATTAAGTTTACTAACAATCAAAGCTTGGACTCGAGGTCTTTATTAGACATAATTAAACCGGATACGAGTTGGAAATCCGGCCAACACTCTGTCGGTGGATAGGATGGCGAGTCTCACGGATAACTTCCCTCAATTCTCTAGACTGCCCCAGGAACTACGCGATCAAATCGTAAGTTAATCTGCGAAATCTCTATCGTCCCTGATAACTATCTTGTTTCCCACTCTCGGTTTGCTCAGTCGTCTGTCTAATAGATACTATTATTCATCGTGGATTAGACCGCTAATGAGTCAACTTCGGTCCATTGCAGTGGCAGTATGCCTTCCCGGAGGCTCGGATCTACGAAGTTTTAGATTCGCCGTGCTCCGTTCCATCACAAGCCGGGCCAAGTGCGAAACTTATGTTTGCTGATGTTCGGAATGAACCTCCCCCTACGCTGTCTCGGGTGTGTAGGGATTCGCGGCAAGCAGTGCTTCGCCATTACAAACCCCTGGCATTTTCCGGGGTCGTTAAACATATAAATCTCGATCGCGATATTCTCCTTCTCGACTCATATCTACAAGTCAGACGTCTTCTCAAGGTTATCCGCTTATTGAGCCAGGTCGAGTCTGTCAGACGTGGCGCGTCAAGGATAGCATTAGGAACATCAGTACGTAATTCTCGGTGTCATTCCTTCTTTTCTCCGTCAGTCCTTCGATCTACTTGGAAACACTTGGAAGCTCTTGCTGGGCAAAGTCTATGTCCTGGAAATCCCTATTACGCATCCGTCATTAAATACTACGTTGTAATAACGGTTACTGACCCTGAGTGTTGTAGTGGGGTCTACATACCGGGTTACACCTCCGTCTTTTTCACAAGGCCGTACGGACGAAACAAAATATGGCGCGACTCCTAGGGCATCTTTCCAAGTTCCCCAACCTCGAAGCGATCATATTAGTTGTGTATCAGCGTTCTACGTTTAATGTTACTTTCAGTCAGCCAAACCGCACAACCATCCCTTGGGAGCATCATGATTTCTGGGAAGCATATCATTATCGATTCAACGTCAACTTCAACCTCGAGAATTACTGGTTACGTAGACCTTATCAGACAAAGCTGGCCCGATACGACCCCGAAGCTCAGAAAGCCGAGAAACTGTTGGCGTCCACGCGCATATCGAAATCATACTGTCGCGATCCTCAACCACGAGGGCACCAAGTTCGAGATTTAAAGATGATGTTCGAGAAGTCATTACGGACGGTGGCGGCGAGCGGCCAGTTCTCTCCTGCTGGATTATATGAGCCCCCAAAACTAGAGACGGCTACTTTGACCTGGATTTACACTGGATTCGGTTACGGAAATTATCCTTAACAATTATCTATCTATGTTGGTTAATATGACCTCTATTGGGGACCTAGCTTGGATCGCAAAAATAGCGCGCCAACTCACAGCGGCGAGTCTAAGCATCCAAGTCTCTGGTACAGAAAGCATCTCCATTGCGGTTAACCAACCAATGGTCGCAGCACATGACCTGGCCTCAAATTGCTAATTCAGCCTAGAACAAGGCCTAGACTCGTATACCGGAGACATACATCAGTCTAGGCTGCCAATATTATTTGGGCCGAGTTAGGTTGGGCCAACACAAAGACAACGACTACGGTGGCGCCCAATACGGGCACAGTTGAGAGCTTAGCGATCTG
Source organism: Xylaria telfairii (assembly GCA_022495065.1). NCBI lineage: Eukaryota > Fungi > Ascomycota > Sordariomycetes > Xylariales > Xylariaceae > Xylaria > Xylaria telfairii. Next base: position 63,941 of record MU383917.1, read on the forward strand.
CAAAGAAGTTCAAACAAAGCTTTGCACTTGTTATTATTGCATTTCACACACGAAAAGGGTTCTCCAATAATCTTAGAAAGTTATATTAGCTCACTATAGCTTCATTCGTTGATATTCCTTGGTATCCTGCATCCTTTCAGCAACAGCGACCACGACTTAATTATAATCCTGCAACTGAAGAAAACTGTGAAAGACACGAATAACTGATTCCTCTATATTTTATCTGTAGCTCGGCCTTTTAAATTTCGCTCCGCAATATACTGTATACCTGATTCTGGCTTGGCATGCACGAGTATGAGATATTCTACCGCTCTGCCCTATCACCTGACACCTTTGTACCGTAGATTGATGCAAGAGGTTCCCTAGCCATAAGCCCTAACATGCGGGGTGAGATGTTCGAAATAACATTTATTGGCGCTCACCAAAGCCGAGAATCCGTTCCACGGTCCCTTTTTAATATAATAATGATAGAAACCTGCAACAGCGCCGTTATTATCCCAGATGGCCGAGCTGCACGTGCCGTCGGGAGCGAACTCGGTTCTTGTTCCCTTCCGTCTGGCCCATATAACACCCATTATAAATAACGTAGCGCAGGTTGTTTTCGGTAAAGTGCGTAGAAATCTCTAGCTTTATAGGTATAGATCGCAGTCTACATTCGGTCAAACATATTCCTGATATGCCTTAACCAGTCCTATGCATCCTGCTCACCCTTGTCAGAGAACGTAGCTCTCTAAATGCGCTTCATGACCACATTCGTGCTCTTCGGCAGTGAAGCTAAGTCCGCTGGTTTTATTCTTATTGGTATCGCGACTGTGCCGAAGCTCAAAAAACATATCACATTCGTCAACGAGACTTTCGAAAACAACAGTGGCGACTCTCCAAACTTCACTCGTTTGGCCACTTCAGAGGACATATTTGTTTATCTTCGACGATTGTTTTTTATGTTTTATACACAGCCCTTATATAGGTAGTATAGAAGCAAGTATTGTTAGCAAGTCTAATCTAGTCGCAATGCCTTCGAACACACCCAATCTCTAGGGCGCCCCCAATTCGTCTTCATCACACCCAAGCTAGCAGGCAAGTTAGAATCATGGATGTTGCTCGACTCATTGTATAATCCTCAACGTTTAATCGATTAAGGTTTAAACTATTGAAAAATTAAACGTTTAACGCTTGATGAACCGTTAATTTATTATTAATTAGCTGATTATCAGCCGTGGTTCCCTCATGGAGTGTTTTGTAAATGTTTGGACAGAGTAAATAAAGACCTGAGCAACAGTTTATTAGATTGGGTGGGATGGTATGCATGTATACTGTTCTATCGCATCTCCTCACAGGATTGGTATATAGTCACCTCTTTCTTTTTCACTACACATCTCAATTCGTTGGTCACCATACTATCGTGGAGCACCATCGAATGAAATAAAGGCCAGGTGGCGGAGTGGTTAACGCGGTAGACTCGAATACTTCGTTCGAGGCCATCTACTTCCTTCGGGAGCGTCTGTTCGAATCAGGCCCTGGTCGGGAATTGTTCTTTGCTTGTCTCAAGCATCCCTTTTTTAGTGGTCCGTTACTGCATTTATTATGCAAATTCATTTCTGCCCTGATGTGCCAAGATCCGGGGAAGCCTATAGGAATGAATGGCCGTACTGGTTGGTGGCCTATATGTTGTATATAGTTTTTGAACGTGGGCGCAACCCTAGCTAGGTCTTGGCGCTTTAGGGATCTGAATTCGCACGATTAATGCAGTGCTACTAGTATACATAACTATGGCGTTGAAAAGTGGCTAGGTTCCTATGTGCTAAAGTAAGTATACTAACTAGGTGGGCTCGCTAACGCTTGCCATCTACAAAACCCGGACTAGATAGAGTAGGACCCAAGGTCTAGATCCTTCCTTCTTTTCATGCGGATCTGCCACTCAGATTTAGTGCTATTATTATAGGGAGATAGTTCAGTTACGTACTGTTCTTAGTTAGCTACAGGTATATACTAGGTACTGTGTACACACTATCTAAACTATCATTACATAATAACACCTCGATGGCGTCCGCCAGCGTTGACACAGTTCGGGTTCCTGGAGACACCAACCCCACGACGCAGTTACGGCTGTCCTCCGGCAACGGCCCCGTCTCCAGGACAGTGCTGAAGACGCCTCTGCGCGACGCACTCCCGTCCGAGATTCCGGTCATCGACGTCTCTGGCATTTTCAGCGCGTCCAGGGACGCTCGGGTGGCCGTAGCTCGCCAGATCCGCGACGCCGCCACCAACAACGGGTTCTTCTACATCAAGAACCACGGCATCCCGGCCGACGTGCCGGAGGCCGCCTGCGAGCGACTCCTCGCCTTCTTCCGGCAGCCGCGGGAGACCAAGGAACGCGCCAGCATCAGCCAGTCCAAGTACTTCAACGGGTACAAGCCGCCGCAGTCGCAGCGCATCAACCCGTTCGAGTCGGTCGACGTGCGCGAGACGTTCTCGTGGACCTACGACCCGCGGTATGACCCGTCGGTCCCCGACCCGGCTGCCATCCCGGCGCACGTCGCGCGGTACCTGAGATACGAGGATTTCTACTGGGAGGCGACGGCGAACCTGCCCGGCTTCAAGGAGGCCGTCGTGCGCTATTGGCGTTCGTGTCTCGCCCTGGCCCGGGCTCTTGTACGGTCCTTCGCGCTGTCGCTCGACCTGCCCGAGGATTTCTTCGCCGAGAAGTTCACGCACCCGGATGCCGCCCTCGCGTTGAACTACTACCCACCTCTGCCTCGTCCGCAGACCTCGGCGGAGCAAGGAGGAGGAGAAGCAGAGGTCTCGATTGGCTCGCACACTGATTTCCAACTCTTCACGATTTTGTGGCAGGACGACAATGGCGGCCTCCAGGTGTTGAATCGCCAAGGTCAGTGGATTAATGCGAAACCTATCCCTGGGACGTTCGTCGTCAATATCGCCGACTACCTACAGCGCATCACGAACGATCGCTACGTGAGCACCGTGCATCGCGCCCAGAACTATAGTGGGAAGGAGAGAATCAGCATGCCCTTCTTCTTTGGGTTTAATCTCAATGAGAGCTGCGGCGTGCTCGATAGCTGTGTTGCAGAGGGGGAGGAGAAGAAGTATGGTGAGATTAGTTGCGAAGAGTGGGTTCAGAGGCGAGCGAGGGCAATGCATAGAGAAGGTGAGGCATCACGCGAATGAGTGTCACTACTCAGCTGGTGTTGTAATGTAGTAGTAATACGTATAATAAATACATTCATTCTTATGATCTTATTTATTCGTTATAATAGAAAGCTTCAAGTTACAAATATGGTATGAACTGTGAATGCGTTCGTTACAAGTGGTATCCGTATGTTAATTAGTATATACCGATAAGAGATTTTGGGTCGTAGAATCCCTTGAGCCAGCTCTCGTCATCTCATCATTATACAATCATGGTTTGGGTTGACATTATATATACATACATTTAGTGCCAAGCCCCGGCTTGTGTGGGATCCTGCATTATTTGCGGCACACCAAAGCTATGCATCCCCTGGTTAGGTATAAACCCGCCGTACTCTTGCAGAACATAGTTCCAGTCCATCTCGCCGCCAATATTGACATCAGGATATACCATAGAAAATTGCCTATTAACATCGGCAGGCTGCATGTTGCCGAATATGTCGGCAGGGTTGTACATTGCTGTATTGGGTACCACATTGGATGGTGGTGCAGATGACGACGGGGTTGTTGAAGCGAACCCAACACTAGCTGCTGACGGCTTCGGTGATGGCGTTGGCATCGGTGTTTTATCCTTAGTCTTCTTAGGTTTCTGGGCATCGATTTGTCTCATGACTGTGATAAGTCTTGGTGGAGCTAGAGTGCGGCCGTTTGCAGCTTCGGCGGTTTCTCTAGCATCCCAGGCCTTCACGAAGAGTGCACTGAAGGCAAGGTGTAACGGGGTGCGTGTTGTAGTCGTCATTTTCCTCCTTTCTGCATGCTCGAAAATTGTTTCCCAAGCGCGTTCACACAGATCACCAGTCGTACGAACGCGGAGCTCACTTAACAGACAAACATATGCAGGGAATGGGAAATACATCTTTGTGTACCAGAGGAACCCTTTCAATCGTTCATGAGCTTGCATCATACCGTCATACTCGAGCATCCGTATGGCCTCGATTAGGAGAGCTTCGCTCTCAGCAGCGGGCAAGGGGGAAGGGGCCGTTATCGCAACTCGGAAGAAACCCGAATAGACTTTTAATTTGCAAATATTGCCTCGGGACATGAGGAGTGTCATATAGTGAATGGGTATTTTTGGATCGCAGAACTTCAAGTATGTTTCCTCCATATAGTGTGCGAATTGGTCGAAGTAGCTCGAGAGGCGGTGATCTGCTAGATTTGTGACCGCTTGCGGATTAGCAGCAGACAATTGAGCCTTCATCTTGTCATTTCCAGGTGCTTTAGCAAACTCGAGCCGTGTAAGGGCAAACATCATCTCGGTAGCGCCAGTATGAGGAGGAGGTGATTCTTTAGCATGAGCGTTTAGGTCGGCGTCGTTGATATTAAGCGGCAACTTGCAATTACCACCCGTCGAGATGGCCGTGATGGTCGATCCACACATTTCCCCTATGCGTCTGTCAAAGCCAGCCAAGTTCCACCAAAGCCTGCGCCTCTCTTCTACTTCGAAAGGGGAGAAACCGAACTCTGCACCGTCTCGTTGGAGGCCGAGACGTTGGGCTAGACGGACGCCAATGCCCGTTAAACAAAACAGGGCACGAGGATCTGTATACTGTCTAACGCCAATCTGGTACTGGTTAGGATTAGAAGAATATCGAGCACTGAAAGGGGCGGTCTTACACAATATAATAAGTAGGCCTGTAGTATTGTCAGATCCGGCATACGCATGAATCCCGCATTGAACAAAGCTTGTTGCGTGCCATGCTGATATTTCATTAGCAAGTTTGATCTCGTATCGCTGAATGTCCGCTCCACTTCGTCGTCGCCAAGACTCGTGATTGCCATGAGATAGATAGCAAACATCAGGGCCTCTAGGCTTTTAGACACCTTTGTGAGATTTGTCGAGGCATCAATGATCCGGACTTGGAGGGTGGGTGTGTGCGTTAGTTTCAGGAGAGGGTCGACATTCTCTAGATATATCTGCCATAATTGAATAGTTTGCATGCCTGACGGATGTAGGTCGGTGACGCTCTGGAATTGACTGCCAATGGCAAAGGGGAAGTTATCTGTGTTGCCGAACATTTGATCGAAGGCGTGATTAATGGTTGACCCGACGTCTTCCTCCTCAGACGACTCTGGAATTGGTTCGGTAGGTGCTCGAAACTAGACTCAGGTTAGGATGAGTATATCAAGGGGTCACACAAACCGACATACCTCTTTCTGAAAAGGAAACCATCGAAATGTGCTGCCGACATGTCTCATTTAGCACGTGGCACATCGAGGTACTGCATTTGGGGGAAACCCGAGATGTTACTCACCGTGGTCTATGGAGATTCTCGCCAACAGAGGAGATGACGTCAGAATCTGGACCGGCAGGCGACCCCTTGGCTCTCTGTCTGGTGAAGTCAGGGTCGAGCTCATCGCCCTCCTCAACAGAGCCGGGGTCGGTGATCTTTATGTCGGGGCCAAGCGACTCGAACTCGATACCGTTCTGAGACAGCAGGGCCTCGTACTTCCTGAGGCGGTCAACGAGGTCGCGCTCGGGGATGCGCTTCTTCCTTCGTCTCGGAGGTTGGGGTGGCACAACGCGGCAGTCGACGCCGGCCTTGACGCAATTGGAACATGGCTTCTTCTTGTCGCATCGCACCTTGCGCTGCTGGCAGAGGACACAGCTGTGGCCGCGGGTGACCTTGACAATGGAGGAGTCCGGATCTGGCGGGGTATTGGCAACCGAGGCGCCGATCGGAGTGGTGGACTGGTTGTAGACTGAGCTGCCATCGCCGGAGTGATGAGACTCTGGGGTGGCAGGCATCCTCACGACTCAGTCGGTCCCGAGTCGGAGAGCACAGACAAGAAGGACGAGAGTGAGGGAGAGGACTGGACTGGACCGGACTGGACTGGGCTACTGTACGTATCGGCAGGACAGGCCGGGAATTTGTGCGGTGCAGTGGTACGCACACGCTACGGTCTAGCGCCAGTGCACACAGCACAGGCTAGGTACAGGAGGCCACGGCTAATGCAGCGCGGGTAAAGCTTAAACGAACCGGCGGAGTCCTGCACTGCTAGTCATTGATAAGATGTCGGGTAGGCACGATGATGGACCTGATGGGCCTATCTACGCACATGAGACGATGCTTCGTCGCTGCTTTCATTGGTATCTTGGGTAAGAGGCGTGTCTCGCGAGTGCGGGGTTTCGGGACCGACAGAGAGGATCCTGTCTATAACTTGTTACTTCCGCGCGCTCGCTGCAACCTCAGGCTCAGGCTCGTAACCACTACCTAGTGACAACGGGCGGGAGGTAGCGGCGGCATCAACCGGTTTGGTATATGGTCGTAAGCAGTAAGCAAAGTGGGATGGATAACGACAAGGAAAAGGACTACAGCATGGCAAGAGAGAAGGAGACTAAGACGAAGACGAAGAAGATAGGGGGATAGTCTGGTTCTGCAAGCCGTAGATGAGAAGAAAGGTTAAGAAGGGATGCGAGTAATTGCGCATTTCCGTGGTACGGTACGACGGTAGGTAGGTAGAGGTAGTAGTTGTAGTGAGGGCAGGATGGGAGTAAGTAAGTACCTACCTACCTTGGTCCTGCCTTGAGTGGGAATCGATGCGCGCATGTGCAGCAGTGGGGAGTCTGCTGTAAGTAAGTACTGTACTGCAGTAGTGCAGGTGCCGTATTTGCCCCTCATCCTCCCTCCATCATTGATGGAGGCGTACCCAGCTGATTCTGACGCTGCATCTCTACCTAATGTAGGTACTATAAGTAGGTACTTATAGTACATATACACATCAGCCTCGGATTAGGACCAACTGAAAGGTCTTGAGTCGACTGAGCTACAGTAGGTAGATACATGTAAGTCAGCCCCTTAGCTCCATTACCTACCTACATAGGTAGGTATGTATGTACTGTAGGTAGGTACATATGCAGAGTAATCCATTATAAACAGTGGATATCGACCGAGATGATCCTGAAGTCCCTTATCTGCCTATTACCTACGCAGATAAGTACCTAAGGTAGGTACCTAGGTAATAGGTAGGCCTGTTGTCACAGCTCTACCTACTGTACTATTTGCGTACCTACCATCACCTCCTGTGCTAGGCCTAGTAGGTACCTAGTATAGTGCCTGCTTAAACATCGCATGTCGCAACTTAGAACCACCGACACACGATGGGGCATGTTACCGATGGCCGACGCTGCTCTCTACTCTTTCTCGTTTCAAATTGAGGATTGGGGCCTTGTCGGGCAACATTGTCTTTCTCGGGACCGAGACCATGAGAGATATCCGAAGGTCTTGTTCAGCTCCTGGTCCTCCAGGACGTACTAACCTTAAGGGGTATCTTGGCGGCGATTAAAAAGGTATTAGTACTATGGGGGTACCAAAGAAGCTTCATTAATCCTTTAGTTGGTAGTGCGTATCTTGAATTACCGTTTCGTGTTGGTAAGTATCTACATGTTAAGTATGCAGGTTGAGATAGTGTTTACATTATTTGAATACATACCTAATGTAGGTCGATTGGAACACGTAGCAATGTTCGATCATTCCAACCGACCGGCCTACCTACCCTGTACGCCATCAAGTCCACCCGTCAGCATTTACCATCCGTGCGTATCACAATCATGCCCGGAGCTTCCCCAACCTTCAACCATACCTAGCCTCCCTAATAGCACGCGTGCACCACGTAGCGAGCTGTGCGACATCCCAAGCATGGCGTGGGTTTCTATTTCTATTTCTATTTCCGCAAGAATGACTCCAAGTTCCGAGAGTGAACAAGCGGTAGGCGGACCTTGGACTGCCCGCCTACATCTTATACGCCCAGGACTCGAGAGCATACATCCCTTGGCTAGCACACGGCCAGCATCCGGTGGAGGTTGATATTCAATAGTCCGCGCCTTCATCTACGCTCTGTTTGTTGTATTGTGGCGGACACTAAATGAAAACCGTTGCCGAGCCTTCGGGTAGTACCAAAAAATGAAAGACTAGGAGACATCAACTACATGTTTGCTATGCTGCCTCTCATGCCCTCCTTCCCCTTACATCCTGTTTTCTATCCGATTTAATATGGCCGGCGGCTCCCCCAAAAAATCCCAAACAACAACGAAAGCCGCAGAGCTACCCGTATTCATTATGGCCGAAGATATAGAAAAGACAGACAGGGCAGCTTCAGCTTCAACACCAGCGCCAGCGCCCGCGCCACCTTCTGGCCCCACGCCCCTACCTGACGATGATGCTGAACAGCGATTTCAACCCAAGAGTTTCAAGTTCTGGTCCGTTATAATAAGCATCTTTCTGGCCTTGTTTCTTGTAGCTCTGGACAGAACTATCATCGGAACTGCTACACCGCAGATCACGCAGGAATTCCACAGCCTGGGAGACATTGGGTGGTATGGATCAGCCTATCAACTCACCACTGCTGCATCACAGCTATTATTTGGTCGAGTTTATAAATTCTACGAGATCAAGAGGTATAGTTTAGCAACTATGTGCATCCAAGCTTGCGTATATGGCTTTTAACCTTGTACTAGGACCTTTTTAATAACTGTCGTCTTATTCGAGATCGGATCTGTTATATGTGGAGCAGCTCCAAATTCCATAGTCTTTATCGTCGGCCGTGCTATCGCCGGCCTAGGTGGCGCTGGCATCTTCTCAGGCGTGACTATTATCATGATCACCATGGTGCCTCTTCGGAAACGACCGATGTTTCAAGGCTTGTTCGGAACAATATTTGGACTCGCTTCTGTCCTGGGTCCGCTTGTGGGTGGCGCCCTGACTGACGCCGTCACATGGAGGTGAATATTAGTTTTCGTTTCCTTGAGATCAATCGGCTAACGGCTCAATAAAAGGTGGTGTTTCTATATAAACCTCCCTATCGGGGCTGTCGCAGTTGTATGTCTCCTCTTCATCTTGAAGCCATCCAAGTATCCGCATCCACCAGCCACTATATGGGAGCAGATCCGACGCCTCGACCCCTTGGGTACCTTCTTCTTTGTTCCCAGTATCGTTAGTCTCCTGATTGCGCTACAATGGGGAGGTTCAACTTATGCGTGGAGCAATTGGCGAATCATCGTACTCTTCGGCCTATTTGGAATACTTTTTATTGCTTTCGCTGCTGTCCAGATATTCATGCCGAAGACAGCCACGGTCCCTGTCAGAATAATCCGTAGGCGTAGCATTCTGGCTGCTACTATTTTTATGTTTGCCCTTGCAGGGTCGTTTTTGATGGCCATCTATTACTTGCCGCTATGGTGTAAGTATTTCAGTGATATTGTCCAAGAGATGCATTCAGCTCTCTCCTCACGTGCTAACTTTCTGTCAGCCGCCACCTCATGGAATAGGCTAACCTTTTGAATAGTTCAGGTTGTTAAAGGTGCAACCGCAACGCAATCAGGGATCTACACGTTACCTTTTGTCCTCAGCCTAGTCGTAGCGAGTACTCTGTCGGGTATATTTACGCAAAAAGTCGGTTACTATGTGCCTGCAATGATCGCTTCGCCGAGCCTTCTGGCCACTGGGCAAGCGCTCATGAGCACGTTTAGGGTGAACGAAGCAACGTCTCACTGGATCGGGTTCCAGGTTATTGCTGGATTTGGCTTGGGTCTTGGTTTGCAAGCATCTAGCCTTGCAGCCCAGGCTGTCCTGCCAATGCCTGATGTTCCCATAGGCATTGCCATAATGTTTTTCGCCCAGCAGCTGGGTGGTGGTATCTTTACTTCCGTCGGGCAAAATCTTCTGAGCACTTATTTAGTCTCTCATCTCCAGATTCCTGGCCTTTCGGCAGATCAGATCACGAACGAAGGTGCTACGGAACTGTTAACATCTGTGGCACCTGAATATCGGTTGACTGTGAAGACTGTTTACAATCAAGCTATATCTGAAATATTTAGATGTGCTATGGGCGTAGCGCTCGCAGCTGTCGTGGCAGCGCTTTTCATGGAATGGAAGAATGTCAAGAAAATTGGACCGCCGGGGGGCAAACCGCCGGGGCCCACAGGCGCAAGAGCCCAGCCTTCGGACGACATAGAAAGTGAAGATTCGCCAGAGCTGTTGATGGGCTCGTCCCCTAAACTCTCTTCTGATAATCACTCAACCCTCAATAGAAAACATGAAAAGGCAGGGATCAACGGCGCGATAGACAACGCTGAAGACCCCCCTATATCTCCACCCGCGAAGCCAGGTTGCGAGCACTGCGAGCATTGCCGGCTCTCACGCGCACTGACTCTCGCTCCCTCCGAGCGCCAAAGCCTATCTCCTCCTTCTCACACGCCATCCAATCGCAACTCGCGTACCCAACCTCAAACACATCATCCAGTGAATACCCCGTCCGCTGGGGCTCTTGAAGAAGCAGCCCGTCTCGCATCGATCGCTCGCGATGCTGTAGCTCAGCTTGAGGAGTTGACACGGCCATTTTCCGCCATCGGCGCCCCGACGGGCCGTTATTCACTCGAGAGCGCACCAGTACGCCCGGAACGCGCCTATGTCCCACAAAATGGTCGAAGGCGTCGCTCCTCCGCCGCACCTGAATTTCCGTCGCACAAGGCAAGGAGGGAACCCACGACGCAAGAGTTAGTGGAAAACGCACGCCGTGTGTCAGCGCAGCTCGAGCGCGAAGACAGAGAGGAACAGGCGCGGCGAAGAGAAGAACAGAAAGAAAGACAAGAGGTAGCGAGCAGGCGTTCTAACCAATCGTCTCGTCAGTTATTAGGGACAGCATCGTCCGCCTCTCCGTCTTCGCAAAGTTCCGTATTTCAACCGAGTGGTACGAGATAAACGACACCTTAGCACTGTTCGCTCTTCTATTGTACCATATGTTTTCGGTCACCTTTCTATTTGCCATACCCGGGTTCTGGTTTGCTTCACTGATTCCCCATTCGGAATATTCCTTCCCCTTTATTTTTTTTGGTTCTACCATCTAAGCGCTAAAAATCTATGGATTATAATGAGCAAGCGGAATCAACACAAGCGGACACGGCGAAGGACACGAGAAGCAAGGTACGGAGAAACCATTGAAACCTCAGGGAAAGATAATGATGGGGAGTTCCATTCTTTATAGACGTACCCCTATTTTAACTTCGCTTTTCAAATTCGCGATTCACGCATGCATATAAGAATTATACGTTAAGGAGCGGGTGTCGAAATTAGCTCTGTACTCATTTGCCTACCTATACAGGTACTGTATATGGGTACTTCAGGACAAGGACAAGAATGCCAACAAATGCGTGGGAATAGACGAATAGATAAGGTTTAGGTATAGGTGCCTATTTAACTAAGACAAGTAAACCACAACTATGCAAACATATATCCAGAGAAGAAAAGTACCTTGTATACATGTTATATAAGATTTCCGGATGGCAGTGTGTATCTCCCAGGATACGTCCCACCTCCCCGCCCCTTTGATTGGTGTAGTGAACATCAAAGGTCTGTTGGTATAGTAACCTTTCCGAGGCGTTACGGTACGTAACTCATAACTACTACACATGATGGAAACAACCTGATTAGCCAGGGGTATATACCGTAGTATTTTTATAATTAGGCTCTTATTTCTCCGGGAATGGTACCATACAACATACATCCTTAGGGAAAGTAGCCCCAGAGTTCCAAAACGAAATGAGGCTTTAAAAAGCATAGGTGCCAAATTTCGAAGTTTTAGGATCATCGTATTCTAATTCCCAAAAAGATGAGACTTGTATTATCTTAACGCCTCTACGCCATTATTATAACCCATGCGATGTGATGCGAACTTCCACTTATCCCGCAATTACAATGCCTTCCCAGACTCATTTATCGGGTTTAGGTATTCAGGGGGTGCCACTTTACACGAGTTCCCACGTGCACCAGATGGCCCAGCTCATGCTGTACCCACCACTGCCCTTCGTCCTGTAATATTCTTCCTTCGTAACGCCTCGGGCGTCGCGGCCGTTTAAGACCGTGAGCGCGAACAGCTGCACTTTCATCCCCGGCGCGCCAAGGTCTCTGGCTGGGACGTCGACCCACCACCAATAGCCGTCCGTGTCAAGTGGAACGAGGTCCTCCTTTCGTCCATCGACACCATGGATCTTGAGAAGTAATAAGTAAGGCGGCCCTTTGCCGTTGCGTTCATGCGTCCAGTGCTCGCAGACCTTTGCGAATTGGAACCGCACGGTCTCGCCACTATAAACAGGAATGTGTTTCGCAGCAGGACTATACCCGACTTCGTCGGAGATACCTTCAGCCGTGGCGCCGCCGCACCATGATGGCTTCTCGATACCGGGAATTGGCCCCGTCATGTACTCCTCCCACGACAGAATCCTGCCGTCTTCCCGGTAGAAATGCCGGTCGTTGCTTGGGAAGTGAGAGTGTCCAAATTGCTCGTTGCTGACGGTGAACATCTTGGGGTTGAAGCCTTTATGAAACTTCTCGTCCCCAACGGATCCAGCACCCCAGCACGCGTCTATAAGTTTCCATTCACCGTTATCTATGCATACTGCATTCCAGGCATGACCAGTTGGGTCTCTGGGCGGAGGGGCTTGACCCCGCGTCAGGGGTGTATAACCGTATCCCTTGCCGTGTCCACCGACCACGACACACTGTAATCCGGCTCTTTGCGCCACTGCTTGGTAGACTTCCGCGTATCCCTGGCAGACGGCTTTGCCCAAGAATATTGTCTCATTTACATCACGCCCCTTTACACATTTCCCAAAGAACTCCTCAACGTTATAGGCGATGTTATGGTGACACCAAGTGAAAATTGCACGTGCCTTGTCGGTTGCAGACGGGAAGGGAGAACAAAGAACGTTGGCCAGATAGCCAACAGGATCGTGCCTCGGTAGTGACTGGAATGGATGCTGCGCTGCTACACTATCGGGACCGGAGAAGTCTCTACAAATCATACATACCGCTGCTTTGTTGGCTGCTGCTCGAACAGTAACAGCACCGATCTCAGCACGGGTGGGCCGGGAGCTAACAGGAACTGGGGGTGGTGAGCCTCGTCCTGGCCGATTCGCTGGGAGCGGAGGGGGCTTCGATGAGCCTTGTAGGACGGTTTTAGGTCTTACAAAGGCCGAAGGCGGAGGGGGGAGACGACGAGTGCCCCCCGGCCGTGTTTCGTCAGCTTGCGCCGGAATGGGTGTCTTAGTAGCAGGTCGCGAAGGTAGTCGAGGAGGAAGGCTAGGACGACCTGATGGCTCGGTCAGGGGTACAGCAGGGGCAGACCGGGTGGAGACAAGAGGCGGATTGATGACTTCGGTTCTCTGCCGCTCGGCAGCTTCCTTGGCAGCTTGCGCTTCCCTCTCCTTCCTCGATACCGGCAGTAGCGGGAGCTTTGCTTGGTCGAAGGCTGGGGCTAGGACTCGTCGGGCAGCGGGAGAATCGATCGAGGTGGTGCTTGCACGGGATAGAGATAGGTTGGAGATGGTTGAGACGTGGGATACCTCGGAAGAATTCGAGCCTCGCCTAGTCCGCAACTGCTGCGTTGATCTTCGTGGCGGCAACGTCGGAGTCGGCGCTAGCTCGGTGGAGGTCCTGCGGGAGGGGAGCGGTGGCCGGCCGGGTAAAGCTGGGGGTGTCTCGGCAACGGGCTCCGGCGTGGACGCAGTCGTACCATTCGCAGTGTTTGCTCGTTGGGGAAGCACTGGCGGCTCTCTCCTATTTGGGCCGGGACGGGGAGGAATGCTCGGGGTCTTCTGAGCAGCGCCATCATTGACCTCGTCAACCGACACGACGCTGAAAGGCTGTTTATTCGGAGGCGGCGGCGGCGGGGCTCGTTTTGCTGCTGGCGGAGGCGCCGTGAAGTTCTTCTGCTTGTTCAGGGCAGCGATTCGATCAGCCAGCGAGCTGAACTGCGGTTCCTCGACCTCTGCCATGGTGTTCGGCTATCTACTGCCTGCAACTTCGAGGATGTATTGTGTCGGTTGTGGCAATAGCGGGATGGGCGTTCTAGTGGACGGGACGATGGGTGATGGGTGGTTGCGAGATGTGGTGTGTGCAACGTCGGAGAGAGACTCGAAGGACAGCAAATCAGGAAGAAGTAATGACGGTAATATAACTCATAGCCCCAAATATATGCACGAATGAGGCGGCAGTTGAAGAACGCAGTCGCTCGCTCGTTTCAAAAAGCAGAAAACTGCATCCCCAAAGGAATAAACTGCCGTCAAAAGATGAGGAGGATCCCGCTGTCGTTGGACGGCTACGGCACAGTTCGCCTGACTGTGACTGCTGATGCGATGGCCAGTTCTGTTAGCGGCGGCATTGGCAGGCACAGCCCTGCGAAGCGGGGTAGTCCGGGTCCTGTCCGGGATCGTGATGGTGCTAATAGGCTAGTGATGGCCTAGCTGGCTCCGAGTATCCACTGAAATGCAAGATCCGCCCCGTAAATTGCAAACCAGCCATTCCCACAGCACGGGTCAGGTTCGATATCTTGGCATATTTTTGCCTGCTGTGCAAGGATAATTGGTACCTACAGTACGACCTGGCTTGGATAACATATCGTAAAGAATCTGGATATGACTCACAAAATAATGTCTCTTTAACTAGATTTGGCCTAGAGTCTGAATGGCAATATCGAATAAAGGGTTAGTAGGTACCTTGGGTAATATGGAAATCAGAGAACAAGAGTACCTACCGACCTATATAGTCCCCTACTATACTCAATTGCCTCTAACAACCTCAATATCCACTTTGCATTGCAACAACAGCCCTAAATTAGTTGCTGCGTACTTCTGCATCATCTGCATGAACCGCTTCGTAGATCACCAGTTTGTATTATGTAAATTGTATACGTTAGTCTAACCTCAAGTCTCGATTCGCTAGTATCTATCAAGAGGGCTAAAGAAAAATTCATCTCAATTTTGCATTTGATTATGGTGTTAATTATTGATCTCGATTACGACTACTATGTTGATATGTATTATCTATATTAATAGAGCTCCAAGTGGGAGTCGTTTCCGTGTTGCCTTGTGTTGGTTGACAACAGCTCTCTTTTCTTCAATCGAGGCAAATATGCCTCGTACCTTGCCCCCTGCCCACTCTATACCACTGGCCCAAGACAAACTCATATCAAAACAAGTAACAAAAAAGGACACAGAAATTCTCCAAACCATTCCGAGCCGCCCTGGGTATCATGATGCAATATGTCTGTGAGTCGTTCACGCAATTGCTTTCAGCCAGATTTTTCTTTAAAAAAGGAAGAATCCCCGAGAGTCAGGGAGGAAGTGTGGACGTAGTGTTTCGTGGTGTTTCGTGTTGTGCGTGTCTTCGTAATGCGATATTCGTCCCAATACCATGCAAACGCCAGTACCTCGCAAGTCCATTTACAACCAAGGAGAGGAGATCTAAAAAGAGAGATATCCAGAATGGAAAAATAGTCTCTGGTCGACTAATCGCCGCTGATCCGTGGGTTAGATTGCTCCATGCAACCTAGATAGTTTGTTTTCCAGAGCTAGGGGGCGACGGTGCGATGGCTTATGACCTTTGAGCTACCCGATTGCCTTGGAACTCTGCGTAGCCAGGTAGTTGACTACGGAACTCAATATCTGGAACAGACATGGTCCGTGGTTGCAAGTACGCGTCTATTTCAAGGGAGGCATCCTCCATCGCAGCCTCGAAAGTCGGCAAACCCGTAGAATCAACTCGACCGTCTTCTACGGGACCGGCACCAACCTGCAACGGCACGCCCAGGGTGATGGTCGAGTTCATGCCAGCCAGCGGCGATAAGGTCACTGTCATCCACAGAACGTAAACACGTGAGGTTATGCAAGAATGAAACGTCGGGACGAACTGCTTCTTGCCAGTAGGCAATTCTACCGGAACATCTACCTTCGTTGTGTAATAATAGGGTGCAGCCTTCCTACCGCGCTTCTGACTATCAGCTGGAGACTGCCGACCATTCGCCGAGCGCTCGGAATCAGAATGGAGCCCTGAGTCGTATCCAGAGTCTCGTCTCCCTTGTGATGTAAGGCGTTGCTCCCACGGCGCGCTTTTGACTGGGGTTGTGGGGAGCGGGACAGAACTCGAATAGGCTCCTCGACCGTCAGAACCAAATGAGCGGCCCCAGTCCTTGAGATTGGGGTATTGATTGACACCACCAGAGCTGTAATAAGTTACTGAAGTAACTTTGGACGTGACACCTACGATTCTAGGTGGTTGCGAGGCATTCGATGTCGGCTCGAATACCAGGTTGAGCTGTGCAGTCGTCGGGGTGATGCAGTGTCCGTCCGAGCTGATCATGGCTGGGGCGGGCTGGTTTGCGGAAATAGTGACCTTTCCCAACTTGGGGGATATGATCGATTTTCTCAATGTCTTGCTCTTGGACATAACATACATCTTGTCCTGTTGGGTAATGGGAATCGGCGGATCTTCAACCACTATCGGTATCACGTTGATGTCGTGTGATGTCTCCATCGCCTTAGCACTCTTGCCATCGCTATCTTCATGATATACCCTTGCCCGTACACAATATGTGATTCGTGACATGTGCGGTGTAAAGTCGTCTTTGCCCCAGTCCCCAATCGACGGCGGGAGTCGTAGATGATGTTCCTTCAACGCATCGCTTGGTGCGTGACTGCAGGCATTGAGTGTGAGGTGCTGAGGAATGACGAAATGAAAGGGAATCGTGTAAGTGGTGCCTGCTTCGAAGCGTCGTAGCTCTGGATAGTATGAGTCCGGAATAGGCATCATTAGTTTTAGAAAAGTATGAGATGTCGCCTGTGGTACATTGATAGCATCGAGGCGAGTCCTGCTGGTTCCCAGAAGCAAGATCTGCACCTTATCAAACCGTACATCGTGGGAAGAGTTCACCTTCACGTGCCCCGACACAGTTGAGGAAGTGGTGTATATCTTGGACTGATAGTGATTATCGATATGGATGTCCATGTTGATCTTCTGCCTCTGCACTGATTCAACGACGGTCGAAACCTGGTTATTTGGTAACAGGCGGATAGACATGTTGTAGTATAAATGGAGGATTGCGTAGGAGCCGATGGATTAAGAGCTGCTGATCGCAAGGAATTGATGCGGGGTTTTCTATTTGCTGTTGCTATGGTGGGATGTGACAGGGTCGCTCGTCACTCAATGCTGGGTTGATGTCGTCGTCTGACCATCGAAAACAGACATGCAAGGCGCCGTGTAGGTGTCTAATAAGCTCTTGCTATTCGACAGTGTGTTACCCAACACCAAGCGTGGCCCTCTGATCGTGCTATTCTAGATGGGGGCGGGTTGATAGCCTTCTGCTGCTTTGCGGTACAGCGAGACTAGGAATAAAGATCATCTCATTCGTATGTGTTGGCAGCCATCCTCGTAGTGGCACCGTGCGTTATATATATATATTTATTCCATGCAATACCTGCAGGACATGCAGCACCCACGCCTTTCGCGAGACAAGCTGGGGTGCTTGCTCTATCCCGATCGTGGCTGATTAACTAAGCAGCTTGAGTCATCCACATGGGGAGAACTAATACATAGGAGACCCAGGTGATGTAAGTAATGAGTAATTGCTAGCGTTACTGGTAATGGGTTGATGGGTTCCTGATCGGTGGCCATGGGCACACCAACACTAGGTAGGCAGACTAAGTAGGGCCACAATAGTTACAAATCCAACAATGCGTAGCCACATGTAAGTATGCGGACTGATTCGAGTTGGTGAGCACGCAACTCATGTGGCTGGGATTGACGTAAGAAGAATGGAGCCGTTCCGTTGGTCGGCCTCCATCATTTACATGGATTTTACATGGATTATGGCTTGCCTCTTTTCCTGCCGATCCTGAACGGATCCGGCACTGAGCATTTTGTTTTGCAATGCACGCTTGGATAAACTCAGGCTGGCGGGCTTGAAAACTTCACAGCGCTTGACCTCGAAAGGCGCCGGCGGAGGGGCTGGTACCCACCGGACATCGAAGGAACTGGACAAGAATCTCCGTGCAGAACCGTTAACCGTTCCACGTTCCAGATCGTGCTGGGTCCGAGACAGGTGGAGTGGAGGCCGCCAAGTCCGTGGCTGTTGCGCCGGCCGTCGTCAAAATATTGATCTGGTCTAGCTGTGCTTGCTTGACATGGTATAATATCGGAAGAGGTACAGTAGTATAACAGTAGTGTAGCTTGATTAGTCACACACGTGCCCGTTTGAAAGCTTGACGCTTGATTTACCGTGCATGCAACCGACTAAGTAAACATAGATCTCTAGCTTCGATCAGAATGTGGGTTGGCTCGTACTTACAGTCCTTAGATTAGGTAGTGTAGGTGGTAGGGCGCGCGTGCATTGACACGTACTGTATGACTAACCGGACCGGCTTGAGGCAGGAGTTCGGGAATAGCTGGGGAATTGATTTCGGGATAGCGTTAAGCTTAACTCGGGAAAGGTCAGTGCTTCGCTATAACCGTCAATAATAAACCTTGGTTGAGGTTGGTTGGCATGCTGATGCGAACCCAACGCGTCCTATACTACGAAAATGTAAGAATTATCTGTTGCAAGTTGTCAGTCTATCGTACACCACGGCAAGGCTCTGTTACGCGAATCCGGACGGAAAAGACGGCGTAGCAAGCGCATCGACTTATTTCCCCTATACTGGTAGCAGTTCGGTGAAGATGGTGGGGAACATAATAGTAGGACGGAGTTATAGAAACGCGAATCCCTTGACACACCGGAGATGCTCCGGAACGTCTAGCCTCGCATCAACGAGCACTTTACAGCTTCGGCCCCCCACACTATCCAGAACTTGGGGAGCTAGCTCTGTTCCTACTGTAAACAAACTCCACTTGCAACCGGTATCGGCCACATGTCGTCTCAATTTTTGCCCCAACATCAACGACCAACACGAAGGTCTGTGGAGAGCGAGGCGGAAAGCGAGTCAATAGTTCTGACATACGAATCCTTCAACATCGTCTACAGTATAAAACTAGACCCTTTGAAGTCATCCGGCACTATGCGCTATAGTGTCACACAGTCATCCCCTTCGCCATCTTTTCCTCCGTTGTACTGAATAAAGCAGGTATCTGGCGCTTGGTATTCTGCCCTAGTGCCATGTTTCTTGCAATAAGGCCCAGGTTACAATAGAGAACTACCCCCAAGGTATGATCAACCCTAAATCAATTTATACACTAGATCTAGCATGTTCGCTCCTAGATTTATAAGTTTCCTTTGCTGGGGTCCCCTGTTTCTGGTTTCCCTTGAAACCCTCCGGGCCATGCCCTCCCAGTACATAGTACAGTATAGGCGCATGCGGACAATATATCGAGTCCACCCTGCCGACGGTAGTTACCGTACTTAGTTTGAACGCTTGTGGAGCAGAGGCATTGTTGCGTGCGCCCTTTGCAGGGTAAGCCTGACGCCAGGCAGAGAAGAGATTAGGTGAGATCGCGTCAGGTAATTAGCCCGGTCTTCGCATAAATGGCACACGTGTGATGAGGAAGTTTATAAAGATACCCTCCCACTATCAATATGTACTGGTTGGGCGTTGGTCATTGAATTATCAATTCCCACTGGAGATCAATCCCAGGAGATATAGAGCATTATGCCAGCGCCCAAGGCAACTGCCGCAAATTGCACCAACGTCTTCCTAAGCTCCACTGCTTTGTTGGGGCCAGTCTCAAGAAGCTCCGGAATAACAGCAACAGTCCCGACGTAGAGAAAGGTGCCGGCAGTAAATGGTAGTAGAAGATCACCGTACGACAAGCTGGTACCCCAGATGCCTCCTGTCATGCTATTAAGCTCGCCATCGACGCCATTATTGCCTCCAAATTCCTGCACAGCAATGCCAATAAGGGTTCCCAAAAGAGCGCCCAGCGCTGTGACAAATTGCGCGCCCATGGCTGCTCGCTTCGAGAAGCCTGATTGTACAAGCAGGGCGAAATCTCCGACCTCATGCGGAATTTCGTGGAAGAAGACGGCCACGGTAGTTGTTGCGCCGATGGTGGGTGACGCGTAGAAAGAGGCTGACATGGCTAAGCCATCGGTGATATTATGCGTGAAGTCGGCTCTGCTATCTGTCAGTTCCCGTGCAACAGTCAGATGCGTATGAAAAGAAAGTTGGTTACGCACATCAGATTCAGAAAGCCTCCTAGTTTGACACTAGGATTCACCTCCTTCTCCTCACTCTCCTTGGCTATATCATCTCGTTTCTCAGCTCCCTTTTTGCGATTCGTAGCACCCTTGCTAGATATCTCTACCGAACTCGATGCGGCCGAAGTAGGCGATGACTCGTGTGAGTGGCCATGACTGTGATCGTGTCCTGCGCCGCCAGTTGCGATACGCAACCCTTTGTCCATAGCGACGAATGTCATAAAACCAACAAGGATAGTAAGCCCCAATACCAGGTTTCGGTTCGGCTCGACGAGTACAAAGCGCACACGTTCGGGACTATCCTCGCCAAGGAAGATTTCGGGTAGGAGGTGGAAAAGCGTATCACCCAGTAGGCCGCCTACAGCGAAAGCTACCATGACAGACAGCGAAGACGGGTCGATATTCGGCGGACAAAGGGCCAACAGAAAGTTGGGGGGGCCGGAAATGTAGAGAGTTGCTAACAATGCATTGGTTGCGGGGGTGCCGGGGAAGAGGACGGCGAAGATCTTAGATGTTAATGTTGAGGCGTCGGCGGTAGTGGCGAGCTTCGCGGCGTTGAGATCTTGGACGACGCTACATGTCTTGAACTCTCTTTAGCATGTGATGCGCTCGGCGACATATGCTCGTATGCTCGGGCACTTACTTGAAGTTCCTCGTCCAGCTGCTCTAGGCTCAACGAGTCGAAGGATATGGCGCGCTTTCCATGATTCTCTACTTGAGAGGCAAGCACTAAACCTGCAAAAAGACAGATGAAAAGCCGGCACTTGGCCCAAGAAAACGCCATGTTTGGAGAGACCGTCACACACGTCCCCTTCCCATATACCGTAAGATCTTGAGTAGTTTAGAGGGAGGGTTGAGGGAACAACAGCGCTGAGGTCGGCTCGTGCGGGAATGGTCGGTTGTCCAATCAACACCCCGATAGGCGCACTCTAGACTAGTCTAGGCGCTTACTTAGGGCAAAACAATCTCCGATGATTCCTCGCTCACAGCCCATAATCCGAGCAGCACTTACAGTATTTCAGGTGTACAGTACTGCTAGGTGGGTGCCTTCATTGCGCATTGGAGATGCATCAACTCTACTCTCCAACATTCGAAGTTGGCAAATCCCGAGTTTTTATCCATCACCAACCCTAACCTTATGACCGCCACACCCAATCCCAGGACGTATACTGTTTAATTGGTCCTCGTCAAATAACTATTTTGTTGTGTAAAGTTCGGCGCCGAAGTGAAGATTCGGCGCCCGTAATTCGTACACAATGACTAGTTAGATTACTATTCGCGAGATGTAAGTCCGCATCACCAGGTTTTGCCCACTTTTTATAACTCTAGCTTGATATACATGCAGGTACCCTCACGATGGTTGGAACCAATGACCTCTACTTAGACCAGAATCTAGAACAACAACATCATAAATCTAGTCTGTATATACTATACCTACCGATGAAAACATCAATGATGGGGTAGCTACCCCGCAGAAACACCAGCATTTTGGAGTACTCCGAGATATACCCCAGTTAATTTCCCCGAGCACCACCGCCAAGATGAGCTCTACACTAGAAACCACCATAAAGAGGCCGATGAGATCCATGTATTCGGTCCGAGAATCACGTGAGTAACGGGGAGATTTTCATACAAGAGTCCCTCATAACCATCATCATCTCAGCTGCAGAGTATAGTCGTTTGGTACGCTAGCTATGCAGTGACTGCGTTCGGGAAAGCGTCGAGCACTAGTCGCCGCCGCCCAGCAGAACCCCAGGTGCATGTAGGTATTCGGGGTTCTGTCCAGGGTACGGCGATTTTGGTGAAGGAAATGAGGAAGGTGAACTAGATAGAGGACAGGCCGTGGAGAAATCCCCGGGATATAAAGAACACACACATCCTAACACATGTGACATACCCTAAGGAACTATACTAACCTAACGCCTATCCGTCTCTTGTCAGTCAGCTCGACTCAAATTCGCCCAAGATGGGCATTCTGTCGACCAAGTCAATCGCATGGCTGTCTGTGCTTGCTGCCTCCAGCGTAGCAAATGCGAGCAGCCTGCCCTGGGCAAACAATCTCGATGCCTTCGTGGAAAAACAACGGTCAATCTCTCTCCAGGGTGTCCTAAAGAACACCGGTCCCAATGGTTCTCGTGCTCCGGGTGCAGGGGCTGGTGTCATTATTGCTAGCCCTTCTACTGTGAATCCGAATTGTGAGTTCAATCCCAAACTTGCTCGACCAGATTCCGAATGCTGATGGGATGATAGACTTCTATACGTGGTCTCGTGATGCAGCCTTGACTCTAAGAATGATCGTCGACGAATTCCTGCTCGGCGAGAAGCACCTCGAATCATATATTGAGGAATACATCCACTCGCAAGCAGTTCTCCAGTATGAGAAGCTCACCGTCCTTCCTTTTATTTACACATTCCTTTAGTCTTCTTTAATTGACACCCACTCTCCACAGGACAGTATCAAATCCCAGTGGTGTATTCCTGCCTAACGGCGTGGGTCTCGGCGAGCCAAAGTACAACGTTGATCTAACGCGATTCAACGGAGCTTGGGGACGCCCGCAAAGAGACGGCCCAGCGCTCCGTGCCATTGCTTTAATTACTTACAGCAATTGGCTCGTGTCCCACGGCCAAAAGAAAAAGGCAAAGACGGTGGTATGGCCCGTTATCTCGAATGATTTGTCTTATGTCGGTCAATATTGGTATGGCAATTCGCGCTTTATTCATTCATGCTTGCAATGTGAATTGGTTTATGCCTAACTTGACGTAAGGAATTCCACTGGATTCGACCTTTGGGAGGAAGTGCTGGGCTCGAGCTTCTTCACCACTCAAAACCAGTTACGTGCTCTCGTCCAAGGCAACACGCTTGCGACAACTCTTGGTGTTAAGTGCACTGGCTGCGACCAGGCCCCTCAGGTGGCCTGCTTCCTAGACAAATCGTATTGGAATGGCGAATATTTTATCGCCAATATCAACAGCAAAGAGGACCGAACTGGCAAAGACGCAAACACGATGCTCGGATCTATTTCCGTGTTCGACCCGCGTGCTAAATGCGACGATGCTAGCATCCAGCCTTGCAATAGCCGGGCCTTGTCGAGCTTCAAGGCTTTTGTTGATGCTTTCCGCGACCCGGCTCTATATCCTATCAATAAAGGGGTGCCTCAGTCGAAGGGCATTGCTTTGGGGAGGTATACCGAGGACGTCTATTTTACGGGAAATCCTTGGTTCGTGGACTGATCAAACTAGCACGGGACAGTATTCTAACATGTTATTAATAGGTATCTTATCACCGCCGCCGCCGCCGAATTTCTCTATGACGCTGCTGGGCAATGGAAGGGCCAGAGGTCCCTAACCATCGATAAGACTTCGCTGGGTTTCTTCAAAGACATTTACCCCGCGGCCCAAGCTAAGACTTACACGCTACTATCCCCTGAATTCCCTCGCATCCTGAAGGCTGTAACCGACTACGCCGATAGTTTCATCGCGGTTTTGAAGACGTACACGCCGGCAGATGGTTCACTAGCTGAACAATTCAACAAAACCGCGCCATTTAGCCCGGTCTCAGCCGTGCATCTAACGTGGTCTTATGCCGCTTTCGTGACTATGGCCGAACGACGCGCGTCGCAATACCCCCCAAGCTGGGTCCCTGCCAAAGGGTCTGTTGTCTTACCGCAACAATGCATATCTGGCTCAACGAAGGGTGTTTACGCTCCAGCAACTGCCGCAGGCGCCCCTGATGTCAACGTGACTTGCACCTCGAACGTGCGCTTTGAGGTCAACGCCACAACGTATTTCGGCGAGAATGTGTTGATTGCGGGTAACACAACAGATCTTGGTGCCTGGGATATCAATAATGCCTGGCCGCTCGGCGCTTCAGGCTACACGGATCAGCGACCTCTATGGGACGCCACGATTGCCCTTACGGCTGGTGAGACTATCAGCTATGCATATGTGCGGCAGGAGGATTGTGGACAGGATCCCATCTGGGAGTCTGCTACTGCAAATCGCACTCTTGTAATCCCGCCCTGTGATCCCAATGCTGATCCCGATACTGTTCTTGTCGTTACGGACGATGCTTGGCAGGGACCAAAGGGTACCAGCGGTGGTTGCTAGATACACACGATGTACCTAAGTAGCAAGAAGATATTTAATTTATAATAATTAACTCAAATACTAAAGCATTCACATTGCTTTGGACGCTTGTACCCGAAGTAATCTAAACTTCTTCATAGGCTAGGTCTACGTCCGTGCAAAATGTGCTTCTATGTTTCGTAGATATCGTCATACATTATTTAATATATGCATTTTCTCTTTCCCTTAAAAACTTAATACGACAATTTGTAAGACAAGCTTGTAGTTGTTATGTTCCCCTACTATTCCAAGCTCTACATAAGCCCTTGTGACACCTGATAGGAACAAAGAGTGGCCTAGTATTGAGACAATTAGCTTCGAATATAGCGATCTTCTAGACGTCGAGAATATACCACATTTGATGCATGGTCAGTATTCTGCCCCCAATCCAGTATATGCATATGGGACAAGGGATAGTATGCTAGGGCTTGGAACTTCTGTCAATTCAACTAATAATTCTCTAAAGATCTCAAAGCCCTTGATTCTCCCTCCTTCTAGTCAGGGAATTTGGCCTCTATTTATACCCATTGGTTGGTCTTGGCTGGTCCTGGCCGTGTGACAACCAATCCCCGTCATGCGGCAAGGTTTGCTACGAGTTCCATGCCTAGTACCGCAACGAATTTAGGGAATCGTTGTGGCATAGGCGGTTGAGTTTGGACCGCCTTAAACTCGTTGTGATGACTGAAAATTATATTGATCGTGACTCTGAGTTGTAGGATATAGTTGATATCCAAGCTAGCACTTGCGTGTTCTTTCGATTATCTTAGAGGCCATTTAGGTACCTAAGGTAGGCAGGTAGGTAAGTAACCAAGCTGTTTAGTTGTATAATAAGTTAGATAAAATCTTAGTAGAGGTATCAATGAGGTAAATACAGAGGCTGGTTTTAAGAAAGGGAGGGGAAAAAAAAACCATCTACCGCCTTGGGGTCTAATAATTCTGCCCGTAAACTTAACCCCTATATTACCCTTAATATTGCTTTATGTATATATATATAGTAGCTCGATTCACCTATTCTACTCCGTATTACTCTGCAACCTTTGCTTGTTATTTTCCATTTAATTTAAAATGTCTTCGTAAGACTTAGCTACACGCGCGCAGGCCCTAGCCCTCAAAATTAGTGGCCACCTCTCTAACGAAGAGATTGAACGCATTACTGGCATTAACAGAAGGACTATTCACAATATTGTTGATCGGACTATTGAGCGAGGCCTAGATCTTAATAACCTAGTTATTTTGGTCTGTCATGTAGATAATGGCCCTCATCCTGGCTGGCCATCAAAGAAAGCTCAAACCAAAGATTAAATCATTACAAAAGTACGGCATGGTAGTTGTGACCACGAAGAAACCTGTACACTAATAGCCACAGAGCCAGGTGGTCGTCTTTAGCTTGTAGGATGTACAGCCAGGCAATTCGTTAGACCTTAATATGATCGAGCCGGCTTGGTTTTATTTGAAAAGGACTACTACAAAGCAAGGAGCTCCAAAATCAAGTGTTGAAGGCGAGAGAGTTTGGATATGGGCTTGGAAAGACGTGCCTCAACCAATAATTCAAGGCTGGATTGAGCGTATGCCGCGCCATGTTAAAGAGGTCGTACGACTTCCGGAGGCAATGAATATACTGTACTGTAAGTAGGGGTAAGGAGGGTGGTCAGGGATTAGGGTCAAGGGTTTGGAAACCGACCTCCGTAAGCAAATATATATTCGCATAAAGGGTATCATATATAGTGGGCTTCGACGCGGTATTGGCGAGACGCGTTTTGAATAAGTGCGACTATGAGGATCGACTTTCTTATTCTTCAGTGCTAATTCGACCTTGATATCGCCATGCCACCAGCTAAGAAGCCAAAAGCTCCCGGGTCGAGTGCCAATGCATCCCCGGCACCCCCCCAGACCGGGTCTGGGGACTCGAACACAATTAAGAGAAAGCGTGCAGATACCAATAATACTGCAGCGAATAGCAGCGAAAACGACCAGACACGAAAACAACCGAGACAAGCTAACTCTCTAGACCGCAGCACCTCGCCCACCAACACGGCCAGCTCCGGTGAAATCCTCTTGGGATTACCCCAGCTATCCTTCCAGTCGCCCTTTGAAGGAGAGATGTGCTTGGAGGTTGCGGCTCCGTCTAGCAAGTACGAAAAGGGCTGCATTCGCCTTCACGGCCCCCGAGGCTACTGGAACATGGACGCTATGTTTTCGTTGCCGTTCGCCTCTATCGGTTCGTGTTGCTGTATCCACTTCAACTCCTTGGCTCTGACACGTACACAACCTACCAGAAAACATCATCATCATGCGACACCGCAAGGGGAAGAAAAAAGCATACGAGGTATTGATCGTACCGACTAGTGCTGCTGGAATCGCCCCCGTTGGCCAGAGACAGGCCCAGATAATAACTTTCAACTTGCCGGACCAGAAGATTGATGCCCATGTTTACGGGAGTATGACGTCTGGCGTTGACAAGAAGACTCTGGTCCTTAACCTGTTCAAGAATGCTCTCAATGAAAGGCTCGCCTCGTTCGACAAGACTGTAACCGACCTCTCACAAGAAGACGAAACATCGAATCCTATTTTCCGTATAGAAACGACGCTGGAGTCTGTTAGGGCGATAAACTTGGAGAAGAAAACGAAAGGTTATTTACCTCTATGGCTCCTGTCAAGTCGTTGTTGCATGGCATTAAGTAACTTAACAAGTATATAGGACTCCTCCAATTCCTCGACGGCGTGATTCTCTTCCGCGCCAAAGCCGTCACGCTATGCATACCTGTTCGGCAGTTAAATGAAGTTCGTCTTGTCTTCGCCAACGACATGAGAAGAGGGTTCGTAGGAACAAGCCTGGTCCTCTCTGTCCCTCATCCCCTGGAGGCGACAGCATTGTCCGATAGGCCTGGCGGTGATAAGGAAACTCTTTTGAGTTTTCGTGGCCTGTCACGCACTCCAGCTAAGTTTATCTATCGTTTTGCCGAAACACGCAACATCAAGGTCGAACTCAACCAGCAGCACTTTTACGACTACGCCAAGAATCAGCCCGCGTCTGGCTGGAGTAACGTCGACCCTAGTGTAAGAGAAGCATTGCGAAAAGACTGAGTGATCCGTGACGGCTAGCGCAGATGCTTGAAATTAATTGATCTCTGTCGTAATACTACCGATAAGAGACTGAGTGGTCGACGCGAGCTTGGGAAAGCGTAGAGGTATCAAGATTCGGAATAGGCCTGAACTTGATCGGATTGAGATAATTTTTAATATTGTACATATACGACATGTATCTACTCAAATAATAGCTAAATATTACCTAATCATATATTAAAATGTCTTTTAAGAATTAATAGAAGTACTCTATTACTTTATTCCCTACGTTTCGTCCAGTCTAAGAGAAGCGGCTCAGATATAAAGGCCCTGATTGGTTCAACTTAGTAGGGTGGGGGCCGAGCAGCAAAAAGATCTATCGATAAGAGGTCGTCACACCCTTGCCCCTCTTCCTCTTGACATATTATCTACCTACTGTACAGAGGGCATACATTCGATCAGTGTCCCCTTCAAGGTGATCCTTGATATCCTCCCCTCCTTTCCCCAAACAATGTGACATATGACTGTCTGTCGGAAATGCCCAAGTCAGTACGCAGCAGGGCGAACAGCGCCCGTCAGGCGCCATACGACAAGGACAAGGCCTCATCCGCCGCCTTATTTAAATTCAACACACGCATCGGCCAGCATATCCTCAAGAATCCAGGCATCGCCGACACTATAGTTGCCAAGGCCATGCTCAAGCCCACCGACACCGTTCTCGAGATTGGTCCCGGTACTGGTGTTCTCACAACACGTATCCTCGACCAAGCCAAGCGGACCGTTGTCGTCGAACTCGACCCGAGGATGGCCGCCGAGTTGACGAAGCGCGTACAAGGAACTCCGAAGCAGGATAGGCTGCAAATCCTCACCGGCGATTTTGCGAAACTCGAGCTTTCCGAACTCCCCCAATTCGATGTTTGCATTAGCAACACACCCTACCAAATATCGTCCATTATTGTGTCCAAATTACTCTCCCTGCCCCGTCCTCCGCGCATCAGCGTCCTCATGGTGCAGAGAGAATTCGGGCTTAGGCTGTCGGCGCGCCCAGGTGACCCGCTCTATTCGCGCCTGTCGGTCAATACACAGTTCTTTGCGAAGGTCTCTCAAGTGGCCAAGGTTGGTCGAAATAACTTCACGCCACCACCCGAGGTTGAGTCCATGGTAGTGAGACTAGAGCCGCGCCCGGATCGGCCCCAGATCATGTGGGAAGAATGGGACGGCATGTTGCGCATCTGCTTCTCGCGCAAGAACAAGACCCTGCGGGCGAGCTTCGGCGATGCCCTGGGTCTTTGCCAGCGAAACTGGATTACTTTTACCTCACTATACCCCGAAAAAGTTAGCGACGAGGATATACGCTTCCTCCAGTCGGACCAAGACCAGGACACTGATAATCCGAAACCGACTGATATCCAGCAAACCGTCTGTGGCATCCCTGCCACCAGGGCCATTCTCGGTCAACTTATCCGAAACAAGATTGACCACGTCCTGGAGGCCACCAGCCTTAGTGAGTCGCGCGCCGCTAAGTGTGGAGAGAACGAGTTTCTACGGCTTCTCCTCGCTTTTCATGAGTCTGGTATATATTTTGCTTAACATGTTCGGCCAACCAAGCTTGTTCGAAAGGAAAAATGGCTCAAATATGACCAATCCAAAGAGATCGTCATCGCTGTATATATCTCCTCCCAACGCTACGGTTAACGGGAATCGAAGATATTCAGGGGGTGTGTGGAAGATTATTTCGGACTTTGTGTACTCTCCTTTATCGCCGCCTGAGAGGTGATCAAGTCTATTATAGCCCAGGGGAGGGAAGATTATTCATAAAAACATCCTAAAAAAAGAGTAAATAACCATACAAAACCGAATTCGAAAAAAGAAGTGAAAGCGCACCTAAAGCTGTCCGAACACTACAAATCATACCCACTGAATCTACAGTGCCGAACATCTCTGGTATTATCTAGAGTAATATAAGGGCTCCTATACCAAAGCTAAATGAGTGAGTAGGTACCGTACCAAGACCTGCTGGGGGCAGTAAACCGTTGATTAATGGTTTATTAATAATTTAAAAAAATCAACGCGTTGAATAATTTAAAGAGTTGAGCGATAGTTGAGTAGAACAAATAGTTTAAATTTTTTAAACGTTTATAAGCGTTCCAACGTTGAAATTTTTTAAACGTTGAAGACCACTAAACCCGCTGTAACCCGCTGTAACTAACGAACCAACGAACGAACAAACCAACGAACGAACGAACGAACCAACGAACCAACGAACGAACCAACCAACCAACCAACCGGCGAACCAACCAACCAACCAACCAACCAAAGCACCTACTACCTAAAGAGCTATCGCAATCGCTTCGTAGTCTGGAACTTTAGCGGAACGTTTTATAGCCTTTGTATTAAAGCTATTCGTTATATATATAACGTTAGATCAACGCTTAGTAAACGTCAACGCTTAGTAAACGTCAACGCTTAATAGACGTCAACGTTTAGTGGACGTCAACGCTTAAAAATTTTCCAACGTTGAAATATTTTAAACGTTTAAATCAATTAGACCGTTTATTTACATCAACGCTAATAGATTCAAACGCTTATATAAATAAACCATTAATTCACTATTAAAATCCACCAACTGTTGGTCAACAGTTTACTGGATCCTGCAGGTCTTGGTACGGTACTGTAGCGCAGAAGTGTAGTAAATAACCCCTCCCCCCTTTTTATCATAAACCCCTTATTATAGATGCCATCCGCATTACTTCACCCATGCATCTCTATTGCCGTTGAACTACCAATGTCACAAAATACATGTATAACATAAAGTCTTCTGTATATAGCCAGAGTGTTTCTACATCAAACCGCGAGATCGCACCCAATTCACCAAAATAGGACGGTATTAAGAATATTGTCATGTTCTATAGTGGTAGTTAATTCCATGCCCTAAATAGTCGTTCCCATAAGACTACCAAGAGTAACCTCTTGAGCAAAATCTGACCTATGGTCTTGCAAGTTGTACTATCCAATCTTGATATCCTACTTAAACGCAGTCGGCATAACCCGTGCCTAAATAACCCATAATAAGTCCGTAATTATTCTAAAGCACTACGAATGTTGAGTTAATTGTCATATATGACGGCGATTGAATCACTCCGGATTGGTGAATGAATCTGTATTGAATTGATGCATTGAAGTTCTGCACTAGATCTTTTGAGGTAGATTAGAACATAGCTATCTTGGGGCAATAGTCTCTGGTAACATTTTTATTCCCTCCTGAACCGCTATAGTATGCTTCGAAGTACATTTGAACTAAGGCTCTTCTTGATCAAATGAACACGCAGGACATTGATTTGTCTGCTAATCCCCAAAATCACCTATGCCGGTATGATATGCACGTTTCCAGGTTAGATTTTGGCGGACACGCCTTCAAACAAGATTCTCAGGCTATACCGATGCGCACATGGCCTCCCGAAGCTAGATATTCGGAACATGTGGTCATAGTCGGGCAGAAGGGGACCGTTTCTTTTTTTAATAGAATGCATAGATTTATATAGCGCGCACTATGTTCTAGGTGGTGTACTCCTTCTGTAAGAGCTTGGCGATCGTGTTAAGTCTAGTATATCAAGTTAGCGGATGAAAATATGATGAGGTTCATGGGAGCTGAAAATCTTACTGGATATTGCTTGTTCCCTCGTAAATAGCGCCAATCTTGCTGTCTCGCCAGAACTTCTCGGCAAGACCTTCGCGGACAAAGCCCATACCGCCCATCCATTCAACGGCTAGACCGCTAACACGACCGGCGACTTGCGAAGCGAATAGCTTGGCCATAGCCGCATCCTGAACGAAATCCTCACCCGCCTCCTTCTTCCGGGCCGCGTTGTAGACGAGGGCGCGGGCGGCTGCGATTTCGGTGTAAGATTGGGCGATCTGGTGCTGCATTCCCTGGAACTCGCCGACGAGTTGGCCAAACTGCTTCCTGTCATTCCACGCATACTTGACCGCGTTCTCCCAGGCGCCAAGAGCAAGACCGGTCATTTGCGCCGCGATACCGATACGCCCTTCGTTCAGAATGCCGATGGCGTACTTGTAACCCTGTCCCTTCTCTCCCAGCAGGTTCGCCTTGGGGATCTCGACGTCGTCGAAGCTGAGGACGCAGGTGCTGCTGGCCTTGATACCCAGTTTCTTCTCCTTCTTGGCGATCTCGAAGCCCTTGGTGCCCTTCTCGACGATGAAGGCCGAGATACCACGGTGGCCCTTGCTCGGATCGAGGTTCGCGAAGACGATGAAGAAGCCGGCCTCCATCGCGTTCGTGATCCACATCTTGCCGCCCGAGATAACGAAGCCGTCGCTTGTCTCGGTGGCCTTGGTGGCGAGTTTGAAGGCATCCGATCCCGACACCGGCTCGCTCAAACAAAAGCTGCCGACCGTGTTTGTGGCCAGGCGAGGCAGAAACTTCTTCTTGATGTCGTTGCTACCCCACTTCATGAGGGCAGTATTGACCAGCGTGTTGTGCACATCGACCATGACACTGACGCTGGGATCGACGCGAGCCAGCTCCTCGATGCCGATAATGGCGGATGTGAAGTTCATGCCGGCACCGCCGTAGTCTTCGGGAATCTCGACACCCATCAGACCCTGCTCGAAGAGCTGCTCCACGAGGGCGGGGTCCATCGCCTCGGCCTCGTCCATGTCGCGCACTTTCGGCAGGACGACATCATTGGCGAACTTGGACACGGCCTCCTTCATGGCCGCCTCGGTCTCAGACAAGTGTGTTATAGGCGTAGGGGGAATCTCAGAGATGTCAGAAAGGCGGCGGGGTGTGGCGGATAGTGACCGTAGTCTAATTCGTTCAGTACGGATTACTCATATTTCAATATTGCCTACTAGACTTTCGTAGGCTACTTACTGCTGTGCGCTCGGTATCGGTGAGGGGCGTATGCATCGTGGCGATGTGGATGAGATTCTCGCAGCAACACCATGACCCCTCCGAAGAGCCGGCCGCAATACCCTAGCAAACGACGACATTTCAAAGAGCAATTGGGGGTCTACGGCGCGATAGAACGGAGAGTTGAGGAGGCACTTGGTGGAATTTAATTGGGGCTGTAGGATATAGAAGCAGAAGGAGTATAGAAAGGTTTGAGATACTAGATACTGTCTAGTTGTCGGTGACGTTTCGAGGTCAATAAGACCTTCTCGTTGTTCAGCCGAGGGTAGCCACCGGGTCCATGGATTCCCACGGCCTTTACCTAGGTAGGGATACTTGCGGACCACCTGCAGCCATGTCTGGGGTTACCACTTACCTGCCGTCCCAGACCTACCAAGCTGGCATGTGAATCTCTCTTGTCTTGAAGTGGGTCGGTCCGGCTCAAAAACTGCCAAGATATCAGCGGCCCGCCACCAGCTGCGATGCAAGTTCCCGAGTACTGCCAAGTACTGCCAAGGCCAGGACATCCAAATCTGCAATTATCCAATTATCGACGACAGCAGTGCCTGTCTTATGCGTCGGCATCGTGAGCTATAACCGGCATCCAGATCGAAGGTCACCATGGCCGCACCCATACTCCGATCCCTATGGCCTTCTCTAGCCCGGCGGCCGGCTACGATAATACGGACGGCATCGACCACGACGACACTATCATCGCAGTTTGCATCACGCGCCTTTTCGACGACACCTGCACCCAATGCCACATTAAACCAAGTCCTACGAGTGCGTCGACGCCCCGACACGTTATATCCACCGCCTTTTCCAGATTCCGAGACCGTAAAGCTAACATCTGGCTCCTCATCCAGGGCTGCCGTAAGCCGCAGCGCGCACGCCACGCTGTATCCCCCGCGCTGTCCGACACGCTGTGTCCCCAGCAGAAGGGCGTCTGTCTGAAGGTCGGAATCACGCGGCCCAAGAAGCCCAACTCGGGCGAGCGTAAGACGGCGCGTGTGCGTCTGTCCTCCGGCCGCATGATCACCGCCTATATCCCCGGCGAGGGCCACAACATCCAGCAGCACTCCGTCGTGCTCGTGCGTGGCGGTCGTAGTCAAGATTGCCCCGGTGTGCGCTACCACTTGGTGCGCGGTGCCTTGGATCTTGTGAGTTTGTCTTAACACCTTCGTATTCATGTTTTACTATTTAGTATACTTTTTTTCGTAGACACCCGCTAAATTTGTTAACTAGGCTGGTGTATCCACCCGCATGTCCAGTCGAAGTAAGTATGGTACAAAGAAGCCTAAAAAGGCGTCAGTGGGAGGTTGAACCAAAGTTTACGTTGCGAAGCGGATGAAGGTTCTGTCAGAACCTTTAATGGCAATAAATAAACTAGTGGAGGAAAATCACTCTACAGTCTGCAACAACCTGTATACTACCATTGTGTAATGCCGCAGATAACCGGCAATCATCGTTCAAACATCGTAGCCGCGGAACGCTTTGTATTTACACATGAAGAATGAACAAACGAGATCTGTCTCCAGATGACGAATTCCGAGACGCCAGCCAGTCACCTCGACTAGGCTTTGAAACCCCTTCCCTAGCCGTTGTAATGCTTGTAATAACCCGTCATGAGGAAAAAGATGGACTGCCCCTCTATTGTACATGCCTTGTCGTAATGTGATTTCATCCTACCGCTTATTCTTCCTCCTTAAAACCCTGCGGTTTGTCTAGCTTGTTAATATCAAAATACCTTGATGTGCCTAAATATTAGGTTTTGTTAGCATAGAACACGAGGAATGCAATAGTTCAACATGACTTACATGAGTATCCTTTCCAGTCAAAGTTTTCCTTAGGATTACAGTGGCAACGGAGGTCAATCCGCGTTTGCTCGCCCGTCGGGCAGTGAGTAAAAGGAACATGGTAATATGCAATGTCGTTGAAGAAGTGGATCTCTTCCTTCTTCAGAAGCAGGCCGGCGGCGATGGAATGAACCGGCGCATCTCCCCACCGCTCGTAGAAGAAACCTCCGTCTTGGTCGAGAGACTCAAAGAAGTCAATATACGGCTTAGATCGTAACCATTCGAGGTTGCCGACTTCGAAGTTGGACCACTGGGATAAAGTTAGCTTTTGGGGAGGAAATAAAATGAAATGAATGAGGGGGGAAGGTATGTAGGCTAGGTAATACATACGAAATGACACTTGTTATACGTTTCGCCACCGTCGTCGCTGAGGAAACCCATCGAATTGCCATCGGCAATATGTTCGGGATAATTTTTCGTAAACTTCTTCACACTATCCCACAGCGTTGGAATTGTCTCAACATATTCATACAAACTCAATACGAAGCTGTATTTCTTCTTGTGCTCGGACATATAGCGGAATGGATCGTAGTGGACGTCGCAAAACAATTCGATGCTTGGTTCTACGCGCCAGTACCACTCGTAGTTCATCATCAACTCCTGACGGAAAAAGAAGCCAGATTCAAATCTGCACATATGACGGTAGCTGATGGAATCGCCGTAGATGATTTTCCGCTGGGCCATATCTTCGCGGACCTTCTTTGCCTTGTCCTGATCAATATGTTCCGGAAAAGACCAATGCTCGTACGGGATCTCACCGTAGTGCGTCTTGCCCGAGACGAGAGAGCTCGTGACCTTCTTGAATGTGTCATCGAAGGGCTTATCGTTCAAGAAGACCCAGTCGTAGTTATATCGGCGGTTAAATCGATCCTCGACTTGGCGGATAGACCGAGCAATGTCCCACACGTCACTGTTTCGGGCCAAAGTGACAAAGGTAGCATTCATGCGAGGGCCGGGTGCGGTCCCGAGCATATCATTCCAGCCATGATCATTTGGGTTCAAGGCCATTGCTGCCTCTCCGATATCTATCTGTTGTTTAGGGGTGCCGGGTGGGGGTCTCGTCGATCCTTTCATGGAGTCGGATTCGGTACCGCCGGTGCTGCTGCCGGGCACCGTTGAGCCGGAGTTCCCAACACTACCTTCGTTACTCTTCACTCCATCCAGGGATGCCGTACCGTCCGATTTGGTACCTGTCCCCAGCTCTTCCGGTGATGCTGTACCAATTGACCCATCTCCGCTATTGGTGATAGGTTGTTGCTTTTCTGGTGGGTTGTTGAAGGGTTGCGTTTTACCGACGCTAAATGAATCAGGTTGGAGATGGTAGCCTTGATTGTTGGAGATGAAGTAAAGAACGCCAAGAAACTAGATGCGACCGGGATTGTTAGTGAACGGACGACCAGCACTAGAATATTCGAGACAGCAGAGAGAACTCACGAAGGCGGCGAAGACTATGTATCTCACGATACGTGCATTTCCGGCAGCCATGATTGATGCTAGATAAGTCGTGGACGACGCTGAGGGCTCGTAGGCTGTCGAAGAACAAAGCAGCCACGCAGTAATTCGGCTGGTCGAGTAGGAGGGCTACAGAGACGAAAGCGGTCCTTGGAAGACAAGGCAAAAAAGGGACCGCCCGGACCACCAAATGGAGGCCTGGGGAAACCGGAGAAGTGATTTTAGGCTTGCGATACGAAAAACAACAAAGGAGGTGTCAGGTCATCGCTTTTGCCGGGCTGGAGAGGCGAGTAAAAGAACCGCGGCTTGACTTTGGTGTAGGAGGGAGGATCCGATAACTAGGGATTCGATAAAGATTGAAAGCTATGGAATAGTGAGACGTAGGCGCAAGCGAGATACGGCTTGGAACAAATGGTGCAATATGATGGATGGAGTGCCAGTGGGTTAATGGGATTGGGAACAATGGTGAACGCTAAAGCGCAATCAATCCCAGGGGCCAAAGGAGCAGCTTCGAACTCAATTGAAGTGATACCGCCCGCCTACCTTGAGGGAGCTTGATGGGCAGGTAGGAGGTAACAAGCACTAACAAGAGGTAGCAAAGCGCAAGGCGGCAGAAAGGGTGTTTAAGAGAGGAAAGCAGCGCGGTAAACCGCTGTTCTGCATGTGGCCGGGGCAATGGGCACCTGGAGGCAGAGGTAACCTTAAAAGGTACTGTACCTTGCGTGGACACAGCACTGCAGTCGAAAGAGAGCAAAAATGGGAGGTGTCTGGGGGTAGCGCAGTTACACCGATTGGATCCGTTAATTAATTGGCATCCACGCAAGATGTGTGCAGGGTAATATAATAGCGTAGTGTAAAGGTACCTACTCAGTGCGCCCGGAATACGAAGGCAAGAAGAGAAGTCACACTCCGTCATAAATCTGAGTGATCGAATTGGTCGAACTGGAGGCGACCGCGTCACTGTAAATTGTTTGTGGACCGCTGTGGTCTAGCCTCTAGTCCGCCGGACCCCTGTTCAGGTGTTCAGGAGCCACCACTCGCCCTGCAATTCCTCACATGGGAGAGTCGCATCTTGATTCTTTACGCAGTATTAGCGGGTGGGTCTCGGCCAAGGCCTATAAAACGGCGGATCGGGGCGAGGGGTCCTTTTACCTGGAAGTACCTGGGAACGCGTGTAATGACGTTTACTTAGATTGGGAGGTGCTACTAAGTACCTAGTGTACAACCACACTTGTACCACAGCACCATGCCCCTTTAGAATAGCAGTACATAGGTAATGATTGATGATATGTGTGTAGATGCGGCACCTCTCTCTGCCTACATAGGTAGCTACTTACTTTATGAACTTGCCTTATCGTGTAGGTAGTTAGGTAGTCCGAAATTGGGGTGATTTTGATCCAATGCCTGTCTCCTGTCACTGTGGAAGCGAACGAAGTTGAAACACTCTCAGCTTTGAAGACGTAATCATTATCTTAGCATATATATATAATGCGTGGCACTTGACAGCGCATCTCCACAACCCGAGAAAGAGGCTAAGGCCAATGGAACATTCTTTTAATATTGCAGTCGCATCTTTTGTGTAAAACAATACTCCGCACCTACCTAGGTACATAGTAGGTAGGTACATGTAGATAGTTGTCTTTAAATGCTACATATAACTATAAAATACTAGGTACCAAATATCTACCCCAAATGATATTATTTAGATAGGTATTATATGGATGTCCTTATTCCCAAGAAATAAGTTACTCGTGAACACGAGGCAGGACCTTGAAGGTTGCAGTAAGACATGTCTAGTTCCAGGTACCAGGTACCGAACCAAGCCCCACCAAGTACTGTACTCCTATGTCACGTGCGCCCCAGCATGCCCTCCGCTTTGTAAATACTGTAAGTACTTAGGTAGAGAGCTACCAAGCCACAGGGGAGCCACAGTACCCTGCACCTGCGTGGCGTTTTACCAGCTTGCTCTAATTCTACGTCAATTGTTTCCCCAACACCAAAGCTCGACGCTGGGTCTCCGTCGCAACTAAACAGCTCCACGATCTGATATCGGCCTTGCGACGTCTTCTCTCCGCAACAAGTGCCTTAAATTCTTGTTTCGCTATACTTTATCTTGCACCGTTCATTTCTGCTTCTGCGCTACGGCTTGACCCATTCTTTGCAGTCAAAACCCCCCAACCAACATCCACATCATGATCAAGCGTTTCCCTCACTGTAACCCTTCCCAGACTTTCTACTTTTCCTAGCTGTAAGATAAAATTTCACTTCTGTCATTCCGCTCGTGCGAACTGAGCCCTCCCTCGTTCATTTCATCTTACGGTGCTCGTGGTAGCGCATCCTCTACGCATCAAAGGGCATCCAGTGTGCGGGTACCGAATCTGTACGGATAGACATACCTAGGTAAACCGACGGCCAGGGTGCTTGCACTCTTGCACACACAATCTGCCCCTCCATTCTAAACAATCCCAGCCCAACATCCTCACCAACCCCACCAATCTGCCATATCCGTGCCGGGCCTCCTGTTTCTTGTCTCGTTTGCTGCTGTCTACTCTCTCGACCCCGCCCATCACTTGCGTCTAGCCAGCTTGGTTTATGTTAGTCGACGCGTGTTGTAGTGTGGATACTTTGCTGACGCTACTCTTGCCCGAGTAGTATTCTTTCTTCCCTTTTAACCACCCACATTGACTTGCGCTGTCTCGGCTCTCATCTAAAGCATACCTGCCACCATGTCCAACATGGGCTCGGCCAGCCACAACCAGGCGGCACCCGGCTTTGGCCAGGCGTACGATCCGTTTGCCGATTTTCGAGGTAACCATGACAATATCGATGAGGCACTCGATTTCGAAGATACGTATGACGGACTCGGCGATCAGCTCGATGAGACGGATGATGCTTTCAATAATGACACCTTCGGCGACACTACTACTGGCCCGAGCAGCGCTGTTGGCAAAGATTTTGATTTCTTCGGCGCGACCGCGAAAATCACCAATGCCATGGAAGAAGAGCATCAGCGCTTCAGCCTTCAACAGCACACCTCCAGGACTTTGCGCCCTTCCGTTCCACATGATTATAGCACCCACTACGCCTATCAATCTGCCCCGCCTGTTCAAAAACCCGCCCGCACTGGCTACGAGAAGTATAAGGAGGAGCCGACTGAACTTCAGATCGATGCTTCAATATGGGGCGTCGCTCCTAAGAAGTCTGTAACCCCGGCCGCTGTAACCCAGCCCCCGGCACCCGGGCGAAAGATGATGAGCTTGGAAGAGGTTGAAGCAGCAATGCGGGCCGAAGCAAAACAGGCCCCCCCGGCGTCACTCACTGCCCAGCTTCAACCGCAGCCTCAGTATCATGCTCCGGAGCCCCAGGCAGTCTCGGAGTCCAGTCCTTATTCTCGTCAAGCGCAGCTTGATCCTATCCGACAACCAATCGATGGCCGTCACCAACGAGGTTTTCAGACTAGCGACTATCAGCATTCGGGAGCTCAAGGAGGCCCTCACGGACACCCTATCACAATTTTGCAACGTCCTGCCAAGCTTACGCCATCAACTTCAAGCCCTGCGATGCCTAGCCAGATATCTCAGCAGCAACAAACCCCTCCGATAGCCCCAACCCAGATTCTGCAAAATCCGAATCGTTTGTCCGGTGAGGGTGTTCGGATGGGAGTCCCCGTGCCTCCAATGCATAAATCACAGGGCTCGATCCCACGCGGGCTCCCACAGCAACACCAGCTCTCCGACCTCTCTGAAAGGGAGAAGGCCGCCTTTGTAGAAGCTGAGGCTCGACGCGCGAAACGGAACCAGAAAATTCACCTCATGTCTGGAAATAATGGTCTGATGACTCCTCAAGACAAAAGTTTCATCACCAGGATTCAGCTACAACAATTAGTGTCGGCTACAGGGGATCCGAGCGAACAGGGCAACGAAGCTGCCTTGTCTGAGGACTTTTATTATCAGGTCCTCAGCTCACTTAGGGCTGGACAACGTCCTAACCCGAACCAACCCCTGAATAACTTTGCCCAGACGTACTTATTCCAAACTGGGACCCGCCGTGGTGGCCCGAGACACCATGGTCCTCAGAACCATGTACAGCGCATGGAGCAACAAGTACAGCGAGCTGTTGAGGCCGCCAAGAATAAGCCGAAGAATAAGCAACTGGTAATCGAAGGCAGCCTAGGCAAGATTTCTTTTAGTAATGCGAAAACCCCGAAGCCTCTACTGAATATAAAGCGAACGGAAAGTGGAACAGAGACCAATCGACCTACTAGTGGTCAACGAACACAACCTCCTGGTAAAGGCCACGATAAGAAGGACACCCTTCGCGATATCGAGAATGTTTACTTAACCCTCATGAAGATGGAAGATCTCACTCGCAGTATGCCTCCGCCGAATGGGTCCACGGATCAAACCATCGCCGATAAACAGGACGAGTTCAACAAGTTGAATGACCAGCTCTGGAACTATCTGAGGGTACACGAGCCTATTAGCAATACAACCGTGCATCCCTTTATCAGTTTCATGTCGTATCCGAAAGGCAAGCGGGCTATTCCTCGCGTATTCCGTTACCTTTCTCCCACGCAGCGTACGACTATTCTGACAATGATTGTCATCCATCTTGATCAGCTTGATGTTGTTCGAGGCGCCCAAGTACAGACTGGGGAGCCCATCTCCCATGATGCTGCTACTCGAGAGCGCATAGAGTTATTTTCTCTAGCTGTTATGCCGAGTCTGTTTCAGCTTCTGAATGAATCGGATCTCGACATCGTCACTGGTGTGCTTGGATTGATCACACAGAATATCAACGTCGATCTTGTTGCGCGAACCCGCATTGGCGTGTCCATGTTGACTATGATCCTAAGCCGTGCCGAACTCATTAAACAGGCCGGTCAAGCTAATGAACAAAGCTGGCAACAGTGGTAAGTTATCCCAGCATGCCTATGCGTAGAGATGGATTGCTAATAATATTTGTAGGGTCGCTACGTTCAATCTTTTTTTCAACATTCTAGAGCCTTCGCTTCATAATATCTTCCCTGGTACTGTGACTTCTGGGGAAGATATCTATGTTTGGCAATTCCTCGCTGCTATTGGCATAGGCGCCAGTCCTGATGAACAGCAGAGGCTTGTCTTTGCTGTAAAAGATCGCGTCATGGGCACTGTTGGTTTAGCTAAAACACTTCCTCCCGACATGGCAAAGGAGCGTCTTGACAACGTTAACCTTTTCATGCGCTCTATCGGACTCGATGTTGAGCTATTGAATTAATTCATCTCGAAGAGGAAATTAAAACGAACTGCTAGAGCGCCTGCTTGCATCGGATATTCTATTTATCTCACTGGCATGGATTAATCAGCAATCTTTACAGGGGCTGAAGATTGCGTTCACCAGCTTTCTATTAGTGGAGCTGTGAAAATAGTCCGGCTCCTCAATGACATGTTTGCTTCGAGGTTGCCGAGCTATTATAAAGCATTGCAACAATGAATAGGGCCGATGGAATATATTACTGGTGAGTTCCTTTAGTACTCTGGGATCGAGAAGTAGAGGACTGTCTGGAAAGCAAGTGTACCTATATCTTGGTCTTAACGGATAGGACTATATGAGATAGCATGTGTGTAGATATCAGCGAAAACACCTTAGCATGAGGAAGCGTTACTTTTCTCTTGACTAAATTCATGATATCAAACCAAGCTTCTCCTTTATCTTTTATACTCTATGCTCTCTTCTAAGATGCAGTGGTGGTCGCGTCTAGTTTCAGACAGAAGAGACCAAATCAAGAAGCAAAGATAATAGTTGCAGAACATCATAACGAATCAGTGTATTTATATGTGTCTAATCTAGAGAGTCGCTAGGTTATCACGAGGGCTACCCGACGAATACGCAGACCCGATGCGACTTTTACAGGAAGGGGCAAAATAACCATATGCCCCCGGTCGTGA
Organism: Xylaria telfairii; assembly: GCA_022495065.1. Classification (NCBI taxonomy): domain Eukaryota; kingdom Fungi; phylum Ascomycota; class Sordariomycetes; order Xylariales; family Xylariaceae; genus Xylaria; species Xylaria telfairii. Next base: position 105,439 of record MU383917.1, read on the forward strand.
AGTTGTATAGATAATTAGACAGGATATCAAGCAGAACAGGCTTGTATAGCCATCTCCATCAAGGCCAAAAAATAATAAAACGGAATAAAAGCATCAATGATGTTCCGTTTCTCCAAGAACGCCTTCCATGCAAATAGGAAATACGTCATTAGTCAGTTTCCATTTCCATACCCTTAAACGCAACCGATTTCCCCTTCGCATTGGTGTTTTTCTTGCCCGCCGAGGTAGACGCAGCGGTAGTCGTCCCCTTGTCCTTTCCTGAGGCCCCCGTTGCCGTATTTCCAGCGGCGCCCTCCTCTTTAGTTTCAATGGTGTCTTCCTGCTTGCGGCCGTCCTCAGAGCCGTTGTCCATACCGCTAATAACCCTCAAAAAGCGGTCCATTTCCCATGGGGAGCGCAATTGCTCCGAATCGCTACTGCTGCTGCTATCGATTTGAATAACATTGATCGCCTTGCCTTTTCCCTTGCCCTTATCATCGTCCTGGACAGCGGTCCCCCCGGCATTGCGGTATACGAGGTTGTTGTTGAACACGTTCCACGACTTGGCGCTCTCGTCGTCCTCGTACTGGAGATGGCTCCATGCTTCTGTCTGCACTCTGCGCAGCCGGTCCGCCATTGTCTCGGTCGTCAGCTCGCCGCTGCCTGAGTCGGCGCTCTTGATCGACATGTGAATCGCACGCGCACCTGCGGTCGACGCGGTTGCTGGCACACCGTCTTTGCCGCCGATGGCACCTGCGCCTTCGCGACGACTGGCTCGTTCCTGCTCGGCCATGGCGTCGATGTGGTGCAGCTGTGGACGGAGCTGGAGCAGCGCAGAGGCGGGGGTGAGATGGAGATGGTCTAGATAGTAAGGCTGCCGTTAGCATCCAGAGTATGATGTAAGAGTTTAGGACGAAGAGAGTAGTGAGACCAACCGCCCTTGAAGATGCCGACCATCCACTGGCATTCCGTGTCGGACTGGGCAGGGAGCAGGCCGCCGAGGGTCTTGGTCCGCAACACCTTATCCTGGCGCACGGCCTCGCTCCAGTCCATCATGTCGATGTCCCGCTCGAAGTCGTCCCTCCGCTTGCTAGGGCGCATCGTGGAGACGCCGACGCCGAAGCCGCCGGCGAGACCGTGGGTGCCGCCATTCTTGGCAGCCAGGCTCTTAGCCAGGGCACCGCCCCAGCGCTGGCCCTTGTCGCGGTCGTAGTCGGCGTGGGCGTGGCTGACAGGCACGTCGACCTCGATCATGCCGGAGCGGTTCTTGATGCGCACGCCGCTTATCTGCGTGTGCGGGTAGTTGATCGGGCCCTGCTGGTTCGGGTGCTGCATGATGAGCAGCTTGCGGCCTGTCGCGAGCGCGGGGTTGGCGTACACCTTGTAGCTGGCCACGATGGGATCCGGGTCCGCCGAGGCGTCTGTCGCGTTGTCGGTCTCCATGTTTGTGTGTCGGTGGAATTGAGAGTGCAAGGAGCTATGAGAAGAGCAAGCTGCGATATGTAATGGTCGTGAATGAGTCTGCTTCTAGCACGTCGCTTCAAGATTCAATTCATTGTTTTTTAGCGGGGGAGCTCTCAACAGGTACATGCAGGTTGCATTGAAACGAATTCTTTATCGTGGATGGTGGGGCTTATCGGGAGGTTTCCGGTTCCCGACCCCACTCTGGAGCATTGAAGTGTATTTGTGCTGTATGTACCACCATAGTACCAGTGGACCACCAATGTTACAATACATATAAAGCTAAAAATGCAGTGAACCTTTATCATGCGGGGAATAGTGGGCGCCTCAGTGCCTGAACTAAGGCACCCAGGCAACCAACTTAGCATTATTTCTTGGTAAGGTAGAATGAAGAAAACCCTTGTTCACCAAAGAGGCACAGGTGTCTGTTCGTCAGCTATTACGATGGCGGCTATTTCCCTATTAGGTATTAGGTGATGGCTGTACAGCGTCTGGAGGAGATGGGAGCCTTCACCCAAGCGTAAGCGAAAGAAGATATCTCAAGTTCTCTCACTCGAAGTCACACGGCTCTTCTCTAATCATAACAATATTCTATCAATCATTTCTACTTCCCGATATTACATGTGTATTGGATTTATATGTGTATATATGTGTACATTTCAATTGAAGGTTTCTCACCAGAATGTGGTTGATCGACACAACGCTCCTCGAACTACGCTCCCATGTGACGCTCACGCCACACTCGTATGCCGTATTGTCACACACCTGGGCCGAGGAGGAAGAGGTCTCGTTCCAGGAGTTTCATGACATCGAGGGCAGATGCAAGAAAAAAGGCTTCGCAAAAATCACCGCCGTCTGCAAACTGGCCCGGCTCAGGGGATTGAAGTGGTGCTGGGTCGATACGTGCTGCATTGACAAGACCTCGAGCGCCGAATTGAGCGAGGCCATAAACTCAATGTTCCGCTGGTATAAGGAATCCGCTGTATGTTTTGCGTATCTGAGAGACCTCCTGCCGGACGATGAGAGGACTGGTAACTTCGACCAGGATCTTGCGGCATGTGCCTGGTTTTGGCGGGGGTGGACGTTGCAGGAGCTTATCGCTCCTCGGACGCTCGAGTTTTTTGACAGAGATTGGAATATGCGAGGCACTAAGATGGAGCTCATAAAGTCTTTGCATAATATCACCGGCGTGTCAACCCGGGTTCTGGAAAACTCGGATTCTCTGCCCGAGACACCAGCGGCAACTCGGATGTCATGGGCTGCTGACCGCCAGACGAAGAGAGTTGAGGACATTGCTTACTGTCTTCTGGGGATATTCGACATCTACATGCCGTTGATATATGGCGAGGGTGAGAGAGCATTTTCCAGATTGCAGCAAGAGATTATCAAGGACAAGCATGACCTGTCCATATTCGCCTGGAAAGCGGAACCAGATGGCCAGAAGTTTCGCGGACTGCTCGCCCGATCGCCATCTGAATTCCGTTATTGCCGAGATGCGAAGCTCTCGTACCATTTGAAGATGACCACGGAATACTCGATTACCAATCGCGGTATCCAACTTCACACTTTACTTGGCACGGATGATGATGGTAATTATTTGCTTCCCCTAGGCTGCACCATGAGGGACCAGGACAACCAGGATTCCAAGAAAAGAAGCCCACTAGATGATAAAGACTCAGTCGGCGTCTATCTCAAGAAAGCGCCCAGTTACGGCCTGGTGAGAGCACATCCCGATAAGCTTCACACATACCGAGGATGGACGAGCTCGATGATTTCACAACACGGCAGGAAGCGAATCCATTCACCCCAGGATCTCAGCATTTACGACTGTTCGACCATCGATGAACAGCACCGCCTGAGCATTTGCTTAGGGGAGTCTAACTTCCCGATCAAAATATACAGCACCGGGCCCGACTACTCGTGGGATGCAAACTCTCAGATGTTCATAACCATGGCTGACCAACGGTTTACGGGATACTGCCACCTTCGTATCACCACCTCTCGCCGATCTTCATTCGAATGCATCATAGTGTGCGGCTTGATGCGAATCCCCAGCATCGACAAGAACAGCGTCAAAGTGAACGACGAGGGGCTTCACGTCCGAGCTTGGTGCAGCATCTTCTCTCCATCGTCCTCCATGTGGGCCGAGCTCTCCGATCTCACCAAGAGCTCCGAGGCGCAGGATCTCCTCAACTTGCGCAACACGGTGGATAGGAAATTTGGCAAGTCTGACTCGGACAGGTGCGTCTCTGAGACCACGACGGAGATTGTCCTTGCGTCGGTATCGGCCGAGAAGGAACAGGACCAAGGCATATGGTTTTTCCGGGTCAATGTCTCTGTTGATTGCATACCACGGCGGCCTCAGAAGAGAGTGCGAGATGAGTGAGAACTTGAAACGTCGAAAGATCAAAGTGGGAAGAGCAAGTTGTCAGACAAGACTATGCGCTATCAATCCAATGGCAAGTGAACATGGCCCAGCCGCTTCTAAGATTTGCGCTACCACCCTTCGGTGGCGCTTTGGAAGCCTTCCCCTGGCACGCAGTAGTTCAGCTCCGCGGGAGGTGCTACCTACCAAATGCGGAAAATATTCCCAGGCAGATAGGTAGTAAAGTTATGCGCCCCTGGAACTGGCCTCGATTGGCCGCTATGGGAATACCAGGACCCTAGCACATGTTTGAAACATTTTAAATCGATCAATTAGAGTTCATTCTCCGCCGTGGCGTCCACAGTCCCGGTAGCCTGCGTGACACATGGTCTATAACAATCTCACCACTCAGCGAAAAACATCTCCAGCTTAAATCTGACTTGCCGGGGACTAGGGTGTTTACCACCCAACACCTACCGAGGATCAGGGTAGCAAGGGCAGAGAGGCATGTGGTAATCTCATTACGTACTCGCTCAATAGAATGCATTTTCATACCAGGTACCAAAAGTCAAATGACAAAATGCTCGCTATTGATATCTACAGTGTACAACCGGGTCTTCTCAAAGACATCAAAGACATCCCAAAGTATATACATAAAACGGAATACGCCCCGATACCCTCGTGAAATGCGTCAAATTCCAAGCGAGGAAGTATCAAAGGATGCTGGTGATTTATTTTTCGATCCGATCCTTGCGCTCAATCCATGATCGCAACCTCTGATCTGTGTTACCGTTGGTTCATGACACGGTAGAGAAATTTACTGGCACTGGGACCAGTACTCGCCAGTCGCCACACATTTGTAGGGGGACTTGCACTGAGTTGGGCCGGTGTAGCCCTTACCGCCGCACTATGATGCCGTTGCGTTAGTTTTGAAAATTCTTATTGCATATGTGCACGAGAGAAATCTTTCTTACCTGGCCCCACTGAGAAACAGTACCCGTCGCAGTCGAAGCGGGCGCGGAGGATGTTGTCGTCGTGTTACCGGGAACACTCGTCGAAGTTGGCGCCGACGTCGTGCTAGCCCGAGTGGTGGTGCTCGAGGGCGGGTTACCGCCGCCGTTGCCGCCGCCACAGGGCGATCCGTTGTCGAGGATGCTCCGTGCTTGCTGGGCATAGTTGCAGCCGCCGATGACGTTGGAGTCGGAGAAGCCGGCGCTCCACATCATGATACCACCGAAGCGAGACTCGCTCTTGACACCCCCGATGATGGTGGCAAGCTGGTCAGGCGTGGCGTAGTAGGTCTCTCCGCTAGGAGCACCGTTGGCTCCCAGGGGAGAGGCCGGGACGCCGACGAAGATCTTAGCGTCCTTCGAGGGCGTGCCGGCAGTGTACGTGAGCCACTTGTCATAGTTGAAGGGCGCATTACCATTGATTGGGAGCGCACACGGGTACCTTATTCAGGGGTAAGTAACTGGTCATACCGATATAGATGCCAGACAAGGTGTAGGGGATTTAGCTGGTACGGCTTGAAAGAAAATGGCTGCTATGTAGAAATTTTATTGAATTTAGAATTAAACTCACGTGTAGTTGTTGTTGTTGTAGAACTGTGGCCAGATATAGTCGAACTGAGCATTGTCGATGAGAACGCCCATGTTGGGCTCAGGAATCGGGCATTGAGGTGCGCCCGTGATATAGTACTGGTTCTTCGAGTCGGACTTGAAGCTATCCCGCAGTGTGGAAATCATGTCTGGGTAGTACTGGTTGCCATTGTTCAGCTCCAGATCGAAGTCGAATCCGTTGACAAAAGCGTCGCCAAAAGGCCTCTGGACATCAGTAGCCCCAGAATTCCCGTACATTTTCCACAGGTTTGTGCCAATCTTCTTGGCTTCATCTGACGATGCTAGCGAATATTGTCCGGCGGCTCCGCCCAGGGACAGGATTATTTTGATGCCCTTGCCCTGGCATGTCTTTATGGCGGACGACAAGGCATCGCAGTTCTGGCCCTGGCCTGAACTGGTGATGAAGCAAGATTGGCCGATGGTTCCAGATGGGGTGGTGTTGCCGTTGCCCCATTGATACAAGAAAGACAGCACGAGAATGTCGATACCAGCTTCGGCTGTGCAATAGGCTGAAAGATCGTTGTTCTCAATAGTACCACCGCCATTCTGACCCCAGTAAACCACATTCTGGGCGCCGGAGCTCGCGCGAGTTTTGAGGGAAGCGGGCAGGGCCGTGGCGGCTCCGGCCATGAGGCCGAGCCCAGCTGATACCTTGGTGAAATGCATAATGAATGATGCTATCTAAGTTAAGTTAAGGAACGTATGTGTGCCAAAAGAACGGGCTACTTATAAAAGAAGGAGAGACGGCCGCTTGTCCGGTATACACGAGTCAAAGCGTGGCTGGCCAGCAAGAAGTAGACATTGGAATGCGGCATCGTGGCATATTTGTAGTTCTCTGAGGCCAGCAGATTCTTGAGGCCCCAAACACAGCCATGGCTCTATCGTTCCATTGCTGGAGGAGGCGGTCATCGGTGCGCCTCGTGGGAGCCAAGACACGTTACATGTCGACGCAAGAGGCAAGTCAACGTGCCTGGTTTAGAGGGGGGTTGAATGCACCGGCACATGGTACCGTGACGGAAGCGGGGCCCGGCGAGACATCTGATGCCGTAGCGTGCGCCCGCTGCGTTGCGACAGGAATAAACGTGAGCATTGTTGAGCACCTAACGTTAAGCCGTACCCAGGTAGTGTAGTGTTGGTAGTAGGCAGCATATCTGTGTGCGCTGTATGGATCTACGCGTACCTGACTAGGTCAGCGCAGATCCAGGAGGCAAGCCGGCGCTATGGCGGAAAGGGGAGTTGCCCCGATCCTCGCCGCGCCTGATCCTGAAGGGATCACGGGAGTTTGTGAGGGGCTTAGGCGAATCGCGGGCGGCGATTTGCTGCTCCTAACAGGTGATATGGTACCAGGAGGTATAATCCTCCTTTTGCGTTCTTCTCAAAAGGGCTGTTGTAAGCCCTACTGGAGTTGATAAGATGAAAGGGGGGGTGTTGAAAAGCGCCACCTCTTCCACCTCTTGTCTTATTCGGTCGTTAATCGGTCATTAATAATAGCTCATCGGGTTTCAAGTTGCTGCTTGGCAGTGGTGTTGAAAAACCACTTCCGCTTATGTCCTGCGATGTGGAGACCACCCACGATCGGTTTTGGAAGGTGGTAATAGCGTCTTCACATGCGTAAGGTGGTACGCAACCTTAATGGAGCGACGTGCGATGCTATAAAAGGTGAAGACGCTGTCGCTAGAGGCTGACAGCCCTTGGTCCGGTTTCATTGAATCTCAAGCTACTAACTAGGTAGTATACGCCTCGCTTGGATCGGAATGACGGTGATAGCAGGATATAGATAGGACACCCCATCTGCAAAATGCTTGAGAGCTGTATATAGTGGCGCGTACTCTCGCATCCTGTGAGTCGCTAACCTAGGTTTATTCAGTATATCCCAAACCAACGCCCCTTCCTTTAACATGATGCCCCCGCAATGTTATGTTAAATACAGTAGGTAGGTATGTAAGCTGTGAAGGTGAAGCTCAAGTACCAGCCAAGGATCAGATCGTATAGTAATTGTACTTATTGGCATATGCGGGGAATCCACCAAGACTCGCTATTCATGGATGATACGGGCTGATTGAATTATGCTCTCAGTGATGAGTGTACTCATTGATCCAATTCTGTTGAGACCGGCGTGATTAGGAATCCGCTCCACTGATTTTATTTTAAATAGCAGTTCTGATACATTGTCTGTGGATATCGAAGTCTTGATGCCAAATTGAACTTGCTTTTCCTGCATGTAAGATCAACTGGTTCCGCTACCATAACAGAGGGTTGGAGAACTTGATGTAGGAAACTACATCGCTACCGTGGGCATTTACAGCTCGAGTGAGAACGGTAATTGCACTCTCATGACGTAATAAATTATGTTTCGTCATTGCTCTCCAGAACTTGTGTATTTATAGGCCTTGAATTCAATTGTGTTTGAGGTCACCACTATGTGCTGCGCCTCGGCCAACCTTCCTATATCGGGGCTCTCTAGACCAACTCATACACAGTATAATTTTCATCTAAAAGGCGAGATTTGTGCTATTTAAGGCGTTTCTAAATAGGAAACTGAAAAGAAAGGTTCAAATGCAGTTGTATACGAGACATTAATAACGTATATCTAGCGCGCGATTGCGACAACGAGGATAAAGGGGCTGCTGATATAAAAGGAACCAGCAAGTAATCTTTCGAATCATGCACATAGCTTGTTTCACCGGTTCTTCTTTCTTGACGTAGGTAGCTTGATACTGCGTCTTCACTTAGCATCACCAAATCTTTCCGCGCGCTTCGTCCAAACCCAGAAACTTAGGAAAAACACCGTCTTAAGCGTCACTGGAATACTGGAGGAACAATCACCACCCCAATTTTGCGATCTCCCGCTTCTGCTTTTGCTGCGATAGCATTTCCTGTCCCCAGTTAGTCTCTCGACATATATCTTATGAGATGGCCTAAAGCAAAGTCCTACATACCGTTTCTACGGTACCCTCAATGCGATATCGAATCACAAGTACCGTCTCCTTTTGATTAAGACGCGTCGTCCGTGCGATTGCTTGGTTTTCAACACTCGGGTTCCACTGAGGCTCTAAAATAAACACTCGCCTCGCAGCCGTAATATTGAGCCCAAATGCCCCAGTTCCAGTTGTCACTATAAAACAGAGATAAATTAGTCGGAATTCAGGGGTCTGGGTGCTGGGGTTTAGTAATGGGCACCACCCAACTCAGTATCACTCACTACAAAGAGGTTAGTCTTAAATGTCATATGCTTCTCGAGAAATACACCTGGGAACAAGGGATGTAAGATTAAGGGACGCACCTAAGTAGTACTCTGGCCCCTGAGTCTTTGTCGAACTCGTCTAAGATATGCTGTCTCTTCGACATGAGCGTATCTCCATCTATGCGCAAGTAGTCTATGCCTGCTTCTGTCAAGTGGCGACCAGCAAGATCCATTGTGTGCGTCCAACATGAGAACACTATGCTACGGGAATGTCAATATTTTAAGGGTGAATGCTAAAAAGTTTTCACAACAGCTGACTTACCTCTTCATCTCATCCATGCGATCCCTAACATCCTGTACTAGGCGACTCATCTTGGTGGAGAAGCCTGCCTCCTTGAAATACGTGCTCCTAGTCAGAGCATCGCGATGATGTCGATTGTAGCTATCAGTGCGCGTTGGTACTGTGTCTGTTCGCAGACACTTCGCAGCGTCTTTATGGTAGCATCGAAGACAAGTGATCGGCTCCTCAGGCTGCAATAAATCCTCTAGGTGCTCAAGACAAGATGTGCAGCAGAAATGGCCACAAACATTAGTTGTTAGGATGAGAGCTGGTCTAAGCTGCTCGCACCCGTCACATCTACTCTCAAAGTTAGGACCGAGACCGACAGCTAGTGACTCATCAAGTTGAAGCGCCATTCTTTTCCATGAAAATGGTTTCTGAAACGTGCCATGATTGCAGAGAACTCGTAATTGAAGCTGAATTTGGAAGAGGCCGAATTCCCTATGTTTGTCGTACTGCCCGACCTTCTCACCCATGGACCGCTGCAGAGTCTGTGATGTACTATCATACTGCTTCTTTTCTTCGGGGCTAAAATGGAGCACTTCTTCGTGGTTTTCAATGCCGGGAAGATTGAGGATATCCTTATTACGCCTAAGGCAAAGCGAGTCGTAGAGAAGGACTAGACGCTCTTTGACGATTTCATCACCCTGTTCAAACGGGAGAACGATGAACCGCCGGAACTGACCTATATTGTTGAATGGCTCAGCACGTAGAAAAGCAAACAAGGCACCGATGTCCATGAGTCGATTCTGAATTGGCGTCCCAGTGAGGCACCACCGCGATCTAGCCTGAAGCTCTATGCACGTACTGTAGAAGGTATTCGACGGTCGTCGTATTACGTGTGCTACATCTTGTTAGCTCATAAAACTTAATAAGATCCACAACATTCGGGACTGGCGATACCTTCGTCGAGTACAATACGGTACCACTCAATTTTATGTAGATGGCTTTTCTTGTTAGCAAACTCAGAACGGAGTGTCTGATATGTCGTCACAATCAAATCGGAATCCGAAAGGACCTCTAAATCTTTCTGCCTACCAGCCCCGTGGTATTTGAAATATTTTATGCTTCCACCTACATGCCTACCGGGCAAGTGTCAATATTGTATCTCATTAAGTTCACATGAGTAACTCACGTCTCAACTTCTTTTAACCAATTGTTTATCAACACTGCTTCATCATCAGCCATGCTGTGTGCTTATTGAAGACTGGAAAACACAGTCTACTGACATGCTGACGGAACAATAACAAGTGTTGAGCGGGAATATTTTTTTATGTTACTGCTGTGGTATTCCTGGCTGTGCCTCTGTCGGGCCCATTCACGGCCCTCATCGAGCGTGTCCAGGACAAGGGCCAATAAACATAGAGATTTACCCATGCCCATATCATCGGCAAGTATACCGCCCCCTTTCTCCTCTGGTTGAAGAGGAGACCTGGTTTTCGTGACTTGGTGAATATACCTTATATGGGGTAAGCATATGATAGAAATTTTGGTATTATCGGAACTAGTACATTTCTTGGCCTTCATAGGCAGACTTTTTCCAGAGGCGATATTTCTCTGGGATCTTGCCGGACTCGCGTTGTTTCATGAACGTCAACGCCTGCTGTTGGTGACTTTAGAGTATGCACGTCAGCCCAATCAACGCAACTGGTACCCAATAGCCCACTTACTCGAGAAGAAGCGTCTGTAGCCTTCGATCGCCAGTGGTTGTTTCTAGTTCCCCAGCCCTCTGTAATGATGCGTGGACCTCCGAAACAATCTTTTGAATTCTATCTTGCTTGGCAAGCAACCCTTCTTCATTAAGGGGCCCCCGCATATCGTTGGCACCGGTAGTGGTATGGCAGATTCCCGGGAAAGTGACAACATGGGGGTTCTCATAGGGATATTTTGTCTGGTAATGGTCGGGTCTTTGGAGCCACTGCAACACTGGGAGTCAGTTATAAGCCGCTTTGAGCGTGATATATGGGGGTTTTAAGCTTATTGACATTGCCTTGACTTAGAAACGAAGGGTTGTGTTCTTAAAGTTGCCAAAACAAGAATAAAATGACTCGGAGAATTAATACTCACCAGTTTCTTGAGCGAAAGCTCATTCCCAATTTTCTTCATCGTGTCGCGTAAGCCGTACACATTAATGTCCATGCGGACTTTCCGGTCAAAGGACTTGCTTATTTTCCCCACTCTATCACGAAGAGCATGTGTAGGGCTGACGCCCTTCAGGAAGAATTCTGGATAGCGCTCTAATAGAGGGCTAAGTGATTCGAACATCGAGTTGCTCAAGATGCCAAGAGTGACACCGTCGGAAAACAGGATGCTAAGGTGATCGATTTTTCTCTCAACGGCGAAAGTAAGGACTCGCTCGGAACCGGTTCCCTGCGTCTCCTGCTGCAACTTCGTATTGAGCTTTGGCATATTACTCTCAGAAAGCTTCACCTCGACTTGATGTATCATCCCGTAGCATATTTGCCCACTGTCAAGTAACTCAGGCGGGCTCGAGTGGTTATTTTGGATGTGTCCGGGCGATTCTTCGGCAGGTAGAGAAAAGGTTGAACTGGCCCAATTAAGGGGGTCCTGTATGCCTGCTAGAAATGTGCTGTCTGCGAATTCGGTATCCTGAGTGCTATTGTCATCCCACAAGTAGCCGAAACGGCTTCGAGGCTCCTGCGATTCGCTACTAGACTCGCTTCATCATAACACAGGTTAGTTACTAGTGTGAAGAACTATGGCAGGGTGTAAGACTTGCTAAAAGCGGCTCCCCGTATCGTCATCGCCAGCGCTAGGTGTCGAAGCAAACGACATGGTGACGGCGTTTGAATGGACGGCGCTTTCCTACGGCATTATCTAATATGTTAATATATACCATTGTCTATTTAATGCAAGTTGAATCAAGACGATAAAACTAGCCTACCTCGATTGAAGAGACTCGGGATGTGATATAGTAGGTGAAATGGCAGCTATGTTGTCACCGTTGTGTAGGTAATTGCATCAGATATGGTACTTTTCATGTTATTTCCCTAAAGTCATTTTTGCTGGGTTTGGCGTTGTATAAGCCTACAAGGCAGCTTTACTTGCAGATTGAGGATTCATAGAGCCTATCAAGTCATGCCCTCACTATCACGTCGTTTTTCTTTGCATTGCGCTTGAGGCTGTGCCAAGGACTGTATTTTCCGTCGAAGATGCGGCCTTAATGCAGATGCAGTGGCGCACCGCCTTCTCAGCTTGCTGCAGAGGATACCTAGCAAATGCACCGTGAGCAGCCAATCAACATACAGTAGTTATCGGATGTTTGGCAGGCGTCCTCACCACAAAAGGCGAAGTGCATGTATGTATCATTGTATGGATGTACCTACCTATCTATACCTACTGTACCTACGGATTACATACCGTACAGTAGGTATGGTGCGCGACCCTTTGTACCCATGCTGTCTCCCCACAACAAGGTCAATAAAAGGTGTCTCAGCTAGGCAGCGAGGCAGTGGTCATGCAGCGGTCATGCAGTGCAACAGAAAATGAATATGGCACCGCCGCCTTCGTGTGCATGATAGGTAAGGTATATCGTAGGCAGACATCGATTTGCCTTGTTTTATAGGTGGTCGGGAAATCCACTGCAGATTACCTAGAAGCTCAAAGTGGCACAGCCTACCCATTGCAATAAGAGACAGACAGTATTGTGTCCGTGGTCCGAGACGGCAGAGCCTCAACCTATCCTATATCATGCCAACTATCCATTCTCCTCATCTAGAATAGCAGTGAGGTGACTGGGCCATATCGTGCTAACGATGTGATGTTCGTGTCTCTCATCCAATCCAGGTTGCGCATTAAGCCGAAATATGGATTCAGCCAACGCAATCTTGGAGCGGTCTTTAGACCACTTCAGGGAGCAACAATCAAAACTATTCGATGAGTTTCAGAAGACGCAGTTGGTTGATCTGAAGAAGAGAATCTTAGAAATCCAAACCTCCCAAGAGCGCCGGAAATCCATGACAGATTTCCCCAGAATCGTCTCATTCATTACAGCTTTCGAAGGCTTTGTGGAAACCTTCCGTCTCACATCAGAACAGACGGCCTGCATCTGGGGCCCTGTAAAACACGTCCTAAATGTGAACCCCCCGACCTCAGCACCACTGGAGATTGCAGTGCACTAACCCCGGAATAGGTGGTAAAAGATGATATCAAAGCTCTCGATGAGATTCTTCAGTCATATCTCGGCCTTGGGGTTCGCCTACCGTCCGTGAAATCGTACGCGTCCCTGGTCACCGAGAAACCCGAGGTAGCAAAATGCCTGGCATATATGTACCATGATCTGTTGGAGTTTCAGAAGAGTTTGCTTGGGCTTTTCGCCGGGCAAGACTGGAAGGTGACATTCCACGCCAATTGGAGATACTACCATCAAGAAACTTTCCCAGAAATACTAAAAGGCTTCGATCATCATCGGAAGGCGCTAGATGACTTGCTACGTGCTCACCACTACCAGAGATCGAATGAACACCACCAGATCTCGAGAGACATGTCCCTTCGGTTAAATAATCATCTGCAAAACTACCAGGAAAACTGGCAAGACCTAGAGGTGCTAATACAGAGATACGAAGAGGACCGTATTGTCTTGCTACGCAACGCCAGAGAACAGGAGATACACCGGTGAGTGATTCTTGTAGTCATTTTCTTCTCGTCTTGACCGCTTTTTATAGGATGGATCTATAGTTTAAGCGTAAAACGGTTTGCTTTAGCTGACTTTCAGTGTTCTAGCGAGCAGGAGCGGTTCAACGCCTTTAAGAAGTGGGTGTCGGCCCCTAGGAGTCTACAGGACAGCCTCCACAAATCTTTCACCAAAATTAGGGAAGACTTTCCGGGTACCACCGACTGGATTCTGAAAAATGACAATGTCGAGAGCTGGATGCATGAAGAAGACTTCAACACTTCCATTTTATGCATCACTGGAAAGAAAGGTGCTGGTATGTCCACTCCGTTCAAATAAGCCTACATTTCACAGCTCTCTTACAGATCTTATGTAGGTAAGACAGTATTGGCATCGCGAATCATTGAACATTGTGAAAAGAACCGGAAAGGTTTCAAAACTAGCTACTTCTACTGTCGCGAAGATGACCCAAGTCAAAATAACTGCCTTGCTATCTATAAATCTCTTCTCATTCAGATGCTATGCCACCATCGGGACCTGCTTCCTTCTTGTCACGAAAAGAGCTCGAAAGGCCACGAAATGCTCAATGACGAGGTCGTGGCTCAAACACTTATCAGGTTGTTTTGCAACGCAGACATAAGTCAATTTATCATCATAGATGGTGTCGACGAGATCGATCCCGCACAACGGAAACCACTTTTGCAATTTTTCATTGGGCTTGTCGATAAGTGCGATACCTACAAACCCGGAAAATTTCGTGTTTTGTTTCTTAGCCATGATATCGCTCTCTACAAACAGCTCAAGTCGGAATCAGTTACATTCATGCAGCTAAATTCAAATACAATACGAAATGACATAAAAGAATTTGTGGCTAAAATGGCAAGGAAGCTGAACCAAAAGTTTCGCTTCACGGATGAAGAGCTTCAACAAGTTCAAGAGCGGACCGTAGCTCGATCAGATGGTTGGACTACCCAAGCACCTCAACCTTCTTCCCCTAATGATGCTAATGTCTTAATATCTAGGCATGTTCCTATTCGCATCTTTGGTCATGGATAACCTCCTAGCGCAGTTTACAATTAGAGACGTAAAGGAGCAACTGCGACCAGAAAATTTCCCAGATAATCTGGGTAAAGCGTGAGTAGAACATTCCGCGTGAGGCTATGAGCTCAATATCTTCCTCATCTCATACGATTATAGTTACGGCAACATAGTTAGGAGGTTGCGTCGCAATTTAAGTGAGAATCAATGGCTCATCTGCAAGAAGATATTTGGCTGGTTGGCTTGCGCAAAGCGGCCATTACACTGGCATGAAATACAGGCCGCGTTATCCATGGTAACAAATGTTGCCGGCAGACCAATGTCAATGGACTATCACAACAACCAGATACGAGATGACATTGATATCGTATGCGGATCCCTTGTCCAGAAGCTCGGCAACCGTATTATGTTTGTACATTCTACTGCAAAATTGTTAGTTTCAAACTTCCGGTAATTATCTTCCCGAAACGAGCTAATGTTATCTAAGATACGTTGTTGACACTGAGCACCTCGACATGAAGTCACTTGAGTGTGAAATTACGACAACATGTTTGCGTTATCTGTCTTCTCCGTGTTTCGAGAGCGACCTAAGTGAGGACCAACGGAAATACTATACACTAGAAGGGTATTATTCATTTCGAGACTACGCTCTTTCGAAATGGTGGTATCATATCGAGGCCGTCATCAAAACCGGGCCAAATCTGCCCCAGGATTGCCTTTCAAACCTTTCCCAAGCCCTCACCCAATTTGCCTTAGTATATCACGACGAGCTATCCGTTCCTGCCGACGCCGAGGATAAAATTTCACGGATAAGAGAAGAATGTATAACTTTTGTCGATTACGGGTTTTATGAGACCTTGGTCACTATCTGGGCTCATCTTTCTCACCAGCAGGCAGCCCATTTTAAGGAACGAAACAAAGTGAGTTTGCCTTCGCTTAAGTTGTCGCTGGAAAAAAGTCGCACCACGCTAGAATCCCTCTCCCGAAAAGAGCTAGAAAAGCTAAAAGAGCTTTACGGTGAGTGTCTATTCAAGTGCGATCGTCTCACTTGCGCGTATTTCTACGAGGGTTTCGACACCAAGGAGGCGAGGGACAACCACCTTCGGAGGCACGATCGCCCTTATCCCTGTACGGTTACCGGATGCTCCATCGTTTCCTTTGGATTCTCGACAAATAAAGACCGAGAGAAACACATCAGGATGTACCACCCCGACGAATCATCCGGTTCGACGTTTGTACAGCTGCCTCGGGAATGTGTCGAGGACGCGAGGTTTCCCTGTCCAGACTGTCCACGAACTTTCACTCGCAAAGCTAACCGAGACGCCCATGTGAGAAGCCACTATGACGAACGGCCCTTTGTGTGTGATATTTGTCCCAACAAGGCTTTCGTTCGATCAAATGATCTACGGCGACATATCAGGCAAATACATTCTAGGAGGGTGGCTTAATCTACAGAAAGAACCAACAGCATAAATGTTGATGCCTAACAGGGACCTAACTATCTTCTCTGCCTAGAATCTTTAAGCATAAATAGAGGCTGTGTTCCATGGCGAAGAGGAGGGAGAATTATGGACCTTGAAGACCCTGGAGAAGTGTTAGCTAATTTAATTTGTACGTTACTCGAATGCTAAGGATATTGGTCAATTCTAGCTCAGACCTTGGTATATTATATGACCTATTCAATATGTATACAAATAGTTGAAGAATGCCAGAGGGCGCGGCAACGCTTCATACTTGTCCACACCATGCCGCGGATTGAAACAGGCAGGTCAACTGAAAGCCTTGGCAGGCTCCGCTACGGTCTCCGTGACAGTGGCGCTGCTCTGCGGGTAGTGCTCATTGACCGGATAAGCCATAGACAAGAACGTTCCTCGAGTAGGTACCTACCTATGTAAAGCATCCTGATCCCCAGCTCATCTAGAGGGTTCAAAATATCTCGCTTACTTCGATCAACGCAATTTATCCCTCAATTTCTTGAGATATCCCCATACAACCAGCTTCTAGACAAGCACAGCAAAAGATGGATAAGTCCGTAGCAAAGGTCTCCGGACCCGACGATGTGTCCGGGCACGCGGCTAGTGCTGATGCTGTGCATTCGGACTCTCCTCGCCCAACGGCGATAGGGGAGCTTACAATTCGGCCGCAACGAGTCCTCTGCCCATGCTGCCATTACATAGGCTATACCGCCGTCCCAGCTAGCCGGAGCCGGACTTTCCAGATGATCGCTCATTCGTAAGATGCCTTTACGCTGCGCGCGTCTCAAGAGAATCCCAAGTTTTATAGCTAATGTAGACGCGAAAGGGCTTCGATTATCATATTTACGGGAGGGCTGGCGGCACTTGCTTTTCCTTGGTGGCTGCCGATCGTGCGAGATTGCGCCGCTGGGTATGCAGCACGGTATGTACAGAAAGATCCTGGGTAACCTCTGGACGTCATTCTTGAGGCATTCGTGTTAACTTCTTTGTAGTAAGTCATATACCCATCAGGTATCGGACCTCTTTAACTTAATCCCCGGACCCCTGTCTGTCAAAACTCTTAAACAAATACCTTTCCTAACATCTTTCTGCCTACCAGACTTCTGCTCCAACTGTGGTGTCCATCTGGCCTACTGGAGTGGTGATACGACTCACGTCTTCGCCGAGGGCGACTATCTCGCGACGGCTTCGATTCAGCCTACTCAGAAGGGCGAAGATCCGGTCCCAGGCCCCATTTCCGTCAGGTCGCCTCTCGGAGCGCCGCCCCTGCGCGGCTCGGGGCTCTACGCGCGCTATATACCTGATATATCCCGAGACCTGCTCCAGCTAAGGGTCATTCAAGATACCAACATCAAGGGCTTCCCTGGCAAGCTGGTTCACCGGGAGACTCTAAAGCCCCTGTTCTTAGTCAAGACTTACAGTTCAGAACACCGTCAATGGTATGACGAGGGAGACCATTTTCTGCCGATTCCTGTCGTGGAAGATCCGCACGAGTCGTGGCGATCCAGTAGCGGCTCGATCTATGTTTCGACGGCGGGTTCTCGTGGACGTGAAGTCGCCCGCCTTGATTTCTGGCGCGACAACTGCCACATACGGGTTTCTTGGACTACTCCAACAAATCACCGGCCGTACAACAATCGCGTTGGTGTGGATAACCTGAAGTGTATCACTCAAAGGCCTTACTTGCCATTCCTCAGCTCCGCCGGGCCTATGGTGTGGACACATCGGAAGGGGCTCCAGGGGCCGGTGCTCTTGGACGCTTACGACCGGGTCGTCGCCTATGGGGAGCTAAACATCTGCGACAAGGACACGACGCCAGAAGTTCTTGCCGACATCGTTGTCACTTACATCGCACTACGTGTCCAGACCAAAAGATATATCGATTATAAAGCGGCCGAAAACGCTGAATATCAATCCCGCAACCAGTAAGTTGCAACAAAGACCCTGCGCTGATGATTCCACGAAACCAAGCAACCGTGGGTATAGTCTGCTCGCTATGTTTGTCAACCTCCTCAGCCAATGCTATCTGGTCAAGTTAATTGCGCAATAAGCTTTACTCTTAGGATAGAACAAGGGAGAGAAACTTCAAGTAACTTTTCCCTCATTCCTATAACATAACGGGACTTATAGAACGCTAACGTCGAACGTAAAATAATTAGGGGATAGATTGAAATAGAAAAAAGTTTTAATTAATAAGTATAATATAAATTGAATACATATTTTTATTTTTTGGATATTATAATTAACATAATATAGAGATTATTTGATTCTCTAAACTGTACGTTTTCGCCCTGGTGACAACCTAGGCGGGACTGTTCGCCGGCCGCTTTAGGTGCTAAAAAAGCAGTGCAAGAGCCTCTCAACCCCCCACAAAGCAGCCTGCATGAGGTCTCTATGCCTAGGCAGAAAAGAGGCGAATGAGGCGAACTGTATTACCTAGGCTGGAATACCTTTTAATCCAAGCCTCCGTATTGAAAGCCGCTATGCTATGCAACAGGTGCGAAACGGTAAACTTCCAACCCCTTTTAGCCCGCGATCAGAAGTCAGGGTTTTACATCCTCCACCATAGCCAGGCGTCCTATTCGCACGCTCTCGCCAAGAGGTGTGCACTATGCACTCTCATCAGCAGCCAGCTGGGGGATGTCGAGCTGAAAGATGACGTATGTGACCAACTTGAAGCATTCATGGTATTGAAACGACGATGGCCACCGGCATCGGATTCAGTCGCTGGCGCAAATATGCTCCCCGTCAGCATTCATAGTCGGCTTGGCTTCGCGACTCTCTCAGTCATAGATACTCTCCCAAGTAGGAATTTCGCGTATTCGACAACAGGCAACTGAAATCGCGCTCGGCTGATGATTGCGTAGTGCAGTACCGAGAGTCGAATTGTGAAGATAGACCGAGCTATAATAATAGAAAAAGGAAACGGGGTCAAATTGAGGCAACTAGTTCTTCGAAAATTGTCTGTTCCGAGCATGGTAATCGCCTAGAAGACCCATCGTCTCAATTGCCTTCACCTCATCATACCGGCTCACATGAAAACATGCGATTAGCCCGTCACTGGGTCAAGGACTGCCTTGAGCACCACGACATGTGCGCGCGAGGGAGTTCTCACCATCAAGGCAAATTTGTCCCCAAGCGCCTGGTCGATACCCAAGATCCCAATCGTCCGTTTCTCCTGGCTGCGACGGACGGCATGAGTAACGCGAAGTACATCGCTCTGAGCTATGCGTGGGGCAATGGCCGCGAGAGATTCACCACCACGAAGACGAACTTCAAAGACTACCAAAACGGCATCCCAGTGAAGTTGGCGCCAAGGACCTTCATCCACGCGTTCCAGGTCACGCGGGAGCTCGGATACAGATATATCTGGATGGACCAGCTATGCATCATCCAAGACGACTACGACGATCTAGAGCGCGAGATGGCCAAAATGGGAGAGATCTATCGACATGCGACATTCACCATTTTCGCGGAGGGCGCCTCAAGCGTGTCCGGGGGCCTCTTCCAAGCACGCGATCAATATCTATACCAGCCTTGCGCCGTCGACGTGAAAATTACGACCGAGAAGGGAGTGGTCACTGAGCAGTTGACTCTAGGCACCATTATCACTGGGGAAAACTACTTGAAGAAGAGAGGCTGGGTCCTTCAAGAGGAAATCCTCTCGTCCAGGTGCCTGTCTTTCGGGAAGCAGATGAGCTGGCGCTGCACGGCCAGCGAAGCATCTGAGACCAGGCCTGTCCCACGCCCGCGGAGGACGGCACTGAGTGACGGGCGGGCGACGTGCGAAGACAAGCTGAAGCTGTGGCTCTACGCGCCCGCGCAAATGCGCGACGCGCCGAGGGAGAAGTGGTTCCGGTGGAACCAGTATGACTCGTGGTACTCGGTGATGGAGGAATACAGCATCAAGAACCTGACGCAGGTGACGGACCATCTCAAAGCCGTATCCGGCCTCGCCGAGCTGTTCCGGCGCGCGCATCATACGACGTACGCGGCGGGGCTGTGGCGGGAGGACCTCCAGCTGGGTTTGGCGTGGTACGTCGCCAGCAACGACTCCCGCTCCGTGAAAGCAGCCGGCGACCAAAAGCCGTCGTGGTCTTGGGTGTCGGTCGGCTTGGTCCGCCTCAAGTTCCGCACCTGGGCCTCCTTCGCGACACACGTGGTCTCCGAGGGCGCCGAGGTGCTCGGCGTGTTCTGTCGCCCGGTACACGAAGCCAACCCGACCGGTGCCGTGATCGACGGCGTTCTCGAGCTTCGGGCGCGAGTGAAGAAGCTGCGACTGTCTTGGTCGGCAGAGTACGTCG
Organism: Xylaria telfairii; assembly: GCA_022495065.1. Classification (NCBI taxonomy): domain Eukaryota; kingdom Fungi; phylum Ascomycota; class Sordariomycetes; order Xylariales; family Xylariaceae; genus Xylaria; species Xylaria telfairii. The sequence continues at coordinate 125,837 of MU383917.1, forward strand.
TGAATCGGACAGAATTCAGCTACGGGAGTTATTCCGGCGCCGAGACAACGACGATGACCAGAGGAGAACATCCGCGATTCCCAGCTCGCGTCTACGACTTGGGATCGAGCCACTTCGTCGGGGAAGCTGCTCTAGATCGGGCGATGCATACCCGGCCGGGAGCAGGGACGGGGGACGTCGACGTCTGGTGCGCTCTACTACACGTACAGAAAACATCCGATAACCTCCGATTTACTGCTCTGGTCTTAGAAGAGGATAGATCGAAAGAGATGACGTACCGCAGACTGGGCCTCTTATTTCTCGACGACAAACAGGTGAAAGACACATCACTTTCCGATTGGGACTCGAAAGAAATCCATATTCTGTGAATATTTATAATTATAGAGAGAGACCCCAGACTCTAAGGTGCCATCTACCGAAGTGTACCTAGCAGCTATAGTAGATTTCCCTAGTATTAGAGCCTTACACGCGCCTGATTCACTTCGCCCGTTCTCTACTCTTTCGTAGAAACAATGGATTATGCTAATAATGCCTCAACCCCTATTCTAATTAACTACCTACTCTGCAAGTCTGGGATTGGAAAATGAATTGCTGGGGAACATAGGGTCTCTCAGGAATGGAAAACCTCGTCAATCCACATGGGCTTGTGGTTTAGTGGTATAATACTCCCTTAGCATGGGAGTGGTCCGGGGTTCGATTCCCCGCGAGTCCAACATCGGAGGTTAGATTCCTCCTGTACCTGCTTTTTGCTTTTTTGGAGGGGCATTTTAAACCTCGAGTTATCCCATTGCAACTAACTTTAGTTAGTAATCCCTATCAGCAGTTCTTTTCAAAATAGGCATTCCCATCAGCGAAAAAGTAAGGAACACCCGCGTTGTTACAATAATCGATCCTCGCGCTCAGCTATAACAAGAAGCGACAAAGCGCTACGTACTGGTAAATGCACTACTATAGAGGGGCACGGGACAGAGAGAGGAGCAGTTACACATGATAGTAAGTCTATCTTTGCCTCTTCCTTGCTTTGTTATGACTACCGAAACTCCAAACTTCGCCGCCTGCCGCCCCAATATCTATCTATGGGCAACAATGTACTCCCTGAGGCCTTTTCGAAACGACGCAGAGCCCTAGCCACCACAACCAGAAGACGCGTTATTATAGACAGACCTGTACACACCATGCAATCTAAATCAAAGTCTAGTCCTCAATGAATTCGATCATGACAGTGCCCTGTTTTAAGCCCGCCTCCTCGATAGTTTTGTCAAGTTCGCTGATCAGATCCGCACCTGCAGGCATCGCCTTCAGCTCAAACAAAACACCTTCCTTGCCTTCGAATGGCTCTGCCTTTAACCACTCGTAAATACGACGAACCGCATCTGCCACTGCGAAGCGGCGTATAATACGCCCACCAGAATGTCTAAACTGTATCCTAGTTGTCGTCGCTGGGTTGTTCCCCGGTTCTACATGCGGGTTGGTTGACGGAATTCGGGAAAAGACGGACTCGGCCGTGCCATGAGAGGGACCAGGAGGCGGTTGTGCCGAGTTGTTTGTGAGATCTACCACTTCATTCGTCGCCTTGCCCTTTCCTTTGCCCGTGTCATCGCTGGCTTTTGTGAGCATGTCTGGATCTTGGACACTCGATCCTGACGAACCGCCATTATTCTCTAAGCTGTTCTGCATGGCTAACTGAAGCATTTCGTCTTCTGTTAAGCGACCGATGTCAATCGGCTGCCGCTTTGGCTTCGATTGGACAACTGGATTCTTGCTGTTAGCTGCCAAGCTGTAGCGATCGAGGAACTCAATGAGGTCCCCGTAGAATTCGCCTGTCTTGGGAAAAGACTCTCCCGACCACACCTTGACCTGCTCCCCCGTCCTGGGGTCGATGATGGAAACGTGAGGATAGTTGTCACTGTTCTCGTGGGCGCCGTTTGGGAAGTACAACTGAACGTATGATTGAGCTCTTCGCTCCTTTTTGTCATACTGCAAGAAAATGAAGTGTTCTTTGACTAAAGTCCTGACATTCTCATCCTTCCACACATCTCTATTCAGGACCTGGCACTGGAATACGTCCAGGTCCTGAAGATTCACCATAATCCATTTTTTCTCTTCTTTGCCTTCGTCTCTGGCTTCATCCCATGTGGCGTCACTAATCAAGTCATGGGGCGGGCGGAAGAGATCACGTAGCAACGCAGCTCGGGATGCAGGATTCGGGTCAGGTTGCGTGTTTGGTACCGATGGAGGCGCAGCCCCGTCATCCCATATTGAGGGTGCCTGGTCAAAAGGATTGGGATTCCGATCTGTGAGATGAATTAGTGTATAGAGGCAAGAATTACTGGCATGAATTTACTTTGCCGTCTTTGCCGAGCTTGACGCGCTCGCAGTTGCTCCAACATGTTGTCTTCTCCATCTTCTTCCATAGTCCATGCTAGGTCGGGGCCGGCTAGTGTTTCGGTTGTCTGCGCTATAGGAGCTCGTACACCATCGTCTACAGTGCCTGAGCCTGGACCCGAGCCGTAAAATTCTTCTTGTAGTCGTCTTGCCAAGGCGGCGTCCTCCTCCTCTTGGGCATTTCTAGCTATGGCGACGTCTCCGCCGTCGCCGTCGTCGTCGAGCATTCGGATATCGTCATCGTCATCGGAATCGATGTGCACAACCCCATGGGAATCCTCCCGCCCTGTAAAACCGCTGCTATGAGCACGAGACGAGGTGTCTTGTTGTTGCGAAGAGGTCCTGGGTGCAGAAGACGCAACGTTGAAGCTGGACTCTAACTCGGGATTCTCATAATAGGCCTCGATGGCCCGGTTTGTATCCCCACCTGATATATGAAGATATCCGCGGGCAACATCACGGGATGTGACCCCGGTCACTGCCATGAAGGAGTCAACATCGTCGTCCATCTCGGGGTGGTGGCGTTGATGACCACAGTCGACGGAACGGTGGAGTGCGCAAAGGCAAGTAATCGGAGCGGATCGTTTGTCCACTCGTCGCTCGTACGAGGTGGGAATAGAGACAGGCGAGGAAGTAGGGCGCTTCCCGTGAGTCGGCAGCTGCGGGCACGGAGAATGGGCGGTGAATGCTTCGCAACACCTCGAGTTCGTCTGCTACTGGTCGTCGTAGTTTCCGAGAGAATAGCTGAAAAATATAACGATGGGAGACAGAGAATGGCGTTTAAGGTAGTGTATGGTATTCTAGGTGCCTTATGCTGCACTCGCCGCGTGCCGCATGCCCAATCAAGCTATGGAGATAGCTGGAAGAGAGCTGGTCAAAGTTCGAATCAGCTGCAAATGGGGTGCTGGTTCGCGAAGATGTTGAGAGGAGGACCGAGGTAGGAGAGACCCCAGTGGTGTAGAAGAGGCGAAGTGAAATAAGTTTGTGCCCAGAACTCAGTACGCCTAGCATTACCTTTGCCTAGATATGCGAGTGGGTGAGCAGGTAAGTGGGTGCGAGATGCTTGGAGGGGTAGGTACAGCGATAGGTAGCATAGGTAGCACCGTGTTGACGCAATCGTGCTCCATTCCTGGTACTGTACTGTGCTCCTACTGTGCACTGGGAAGTGTGGGGCTAAAATGCTTACCTAAGACATGCAGTCCATATATAGATCCGTTAGCGCTATCGCATGTCCAAAGTACGTACCCTACATGTATATAATAGGTTACCTGCAAGTGCTATAGATACCTACCTCCAACAAGTAGGGTATGGAAGGTTTTACGTGTGGATACCAAGTCGTCCTATACTACATATGTAGGTCTTCGCCTAGGTAATGACTCTAGCAAATAATTTTTATACTGAAGAGTAATTATGAGCTATGTACTCTAGAATCATAAAGAGCGATTCATTTAATTCCCGCTGCCTAGATAAGGCATTAAATATTAAACGAGGAACTATCTAGTTTGTGTTGGACTACAATGGATACCTACATGCAGAGCTGCTGGTCGAGTATAAACCTATGTGTATGTAGGTACGTACGCACTACTACTGATCAAACTCCTTTCTACAAGCACCAAGAATAAGAAGTTACAATAATTTAATGCTACAATAGATTTTCTATTCTTTCAAATGCGATGGGGTCTGGCCATTAGTGTTGTACATAGTTCTAACAGCGATCCAATCATATTTATTGTAGTTAATTAGCCATGATCTACAACTATAGGGGCAGGAAGTGGAAACAAATGGATATGCGGTCAAGGTTATATTTGCTTGTGCTCATAACCTTGTACTAGAGGTAGGTCGTAAACATTTGTTGTTGTGCAGTTTCAGGTGTGCGTACGGTTGTAGTTTGTGGTAGCTCAAAAACGTCAGTTGGCACTTCATGGGGTCAGATCCTCATTGTCACCAGCATTGACTCTAGGGTGACACTTGATTTTGGTAAGAGACATACAGTCAATACAAAAACCTCGTGTAGGATTTCTGGTTAGGAGGGGGCCTGGACCCAAACAATGGCCTACATTCTGGAAAGAAGCTTCAGATTTCGTTAAATCAGGCCTGCACAATCTGCGCTTTAATTATTTATTGTATCACTTAATAAAATAGGAAACAATCGACAGCTCTCTGTATCTACTCTGCTGCAACTAGCCAACGATGACCTCCTGCGAGTTCCACAAGTCCACAACTTTTGTAGTAATTATACGCCTGTACCCTGTAGTCTCGTGCAGGTGGTCGAAGAGTTTGATTTCATTCTATCATGCTTTAAACATGCCAACACATTAGCAGAGACAAACAATGAAAGACAGGAGTTCCCTTGTGGTAGCCAGCGTTTTGAGTAGTAGCGTCGAGGCCCTTAACGTACTTTTGAATATTAGCCAAGCCAATGTCAACACTCAGCATAGCATTGAATGGATCTCTCTATATGCCGGGACGGCTGCGTGGGGAGATGCGTTACTCATACTTGGCTACTGGAAGACACAACCCATGCTTCAGCATATAGATGCTTCTGGGCCACGACGGGGACTTGGTATTGTGTATGAACGGACAGTTGATAGAACCAACTAACTATTTGTCTTCTGGGATCAATTGTTGGTAGACATACACACATTAATAGAAAGGGTAGTAGAATCTTTGTGTGATACATATCTTGTTTCAGGGATGCATGGAAGCACCTGGCCACGGGTCGGAACTCGCGGCTAGATTATCTGTGCGTACTTGAAAATTATAAGGCGTGTAAGATTCTCAGGGATTCCCCCGAGGTTGCAGCAATCGTAGAAGCAATTTAATATTGGGGATGGAGGCGAAGTTAGGCGGTGTGCAGACTTGTATTCTTTTTTTACATACAACAACTCATCAGCTTAGTCATTTATCCATCTCTTGAACGTATTATTAATTCTATTGAATAATGGACTTAGCCGCAGACTTATTGATAGAGTACGACTGTTTCCTATGATAATTTATATATTCATTCATACGCTTAGCAGGGCCTGCGTCTGCTTGATGTTGAAATAGAGAATAAAAATCATGGTCAAGAAAGAGAAAGAAAAAAAGAGAAGAAAGAAATTATAGTCTAAGTCAAATAATGATCACATTGCTGCTAATTATAGCACCTTGATGTTTGCAGATAAGTGGTCCACAGTCCTTGCAAACGCTGCTTACCAAACACAATCGTCCACCCATATTAAAACGCCGCCCACAGTTAATATCTACAAAAAGCTAAAATGAACAGATCATAGACCTTGTATGATAGTAATAGGTATTGTGCTTTAAAATTTAGATCCGGCAAAGACATAAAGAAAAAAAAGAGGCGAGGGAAAAGGAGGAGGAGGAAAAAAGATCACCGAATAGGAGACTCGAACTCCTGGCTCTGGAATATCAGTTAGAAATGAGAATCCAGCATGTTGACCCCTACACCAATTCGGTTTAGACGTCAAAGGGACAAGCTATATTATATGTGCAGGTGAGGTTGTTGAGTAGGCAGGCAGGAGGTACGTGAGCTGTACTGGAGGAAGGCGGTCCTGTTTGCCTCCCAAGTACACAGGTACCTCATGCGGGTGCCCGAGTTGCAGCTATGAATGCGCCCCTGGGAAAGAGGCAGTCACGTTGGCACAGGTATGGGTAGGCAAGCTCTGCCTGTAATAATAGTCTACCAGTAGGTAGCCTAAGTAGTATACTTACTAAGAGGTACTTAGGTAAGATGCACGCGCATTCAAGATTCCGCTACACTGCTAATTAAGAGACGGCATTGTATAGGACAAGAATTTATTTAGGCGACAAGGAGTTCATACATGAGCTGCAGTAGTTACCTGGGCAGACAGATTTCCTTGGAGCGAGATAGATATATCAAATCTATCGGCTTTGGTAAGTATTAGTCATAATTATCGCTGGAGCCTCCGAGAGAATTTCACAACTTGATTAAAGCCGTCTAAGCTTCCAATACCGATAGTATTCGGAAGATCAGCGAACATAATTCAAAGCAGAGGCTCTCCATTTTGATTGGCCCAGGGAGCAAAGCACGTAGCATCAAGTGTTGTTCCTAAATACATATATTATGACTTTACCATAATGCCTAGAAGCCGATATAAAATCACATGTGTGCAGAGAGAGATTTGCCTGGTTGCTATCTGGACATGGAGATTTGTGTTGGTATTAGCCTAGAAAGATTAGAATTCTTGAGATGAGCTGAGAATATCTCGCGATGCCTCCAACATTCGGTCGCGTTACATCCCGTGTTTAAACCAGTCCCCGGCCATACCGCAGTAATATTACAGTCCAACCTAATCTTTTCATGTCGTTTCGACTTTCATCGTAATCGTCACGAGCACTCCTGTGCTAATCTAACGTATATACATGTAGCCTGGCCCTTTTTAGTGTCACCAATCTGGCTCTAACTGAGCTACAGATGAATGTTTTCAACTATATGGTTAGTTAGACATCGATTATAAGAAGTCCAAGAAAGGCCCTCGCCCCATAAACCCAGGTGATTGGCTGCGAGAGTTCAGGTTACCCCGCACCAATGACTCAAACCATTCATTTTGTAACTCGTCAGGCAACATCTCCAAGAAGGGCTCAAAGCCGCTGGCTTCATATATGGGTGGGTTATTGAGTGAGATATCCGGGGGGTTTACCGGTGCAGCTAGGTTGGGTTGCATGAGTTCTGTGTTCATCCCCTCAAAGTTAAGTGCTGTCTGACTCTCGGGCGTATTATGTAGTATTTGTTGTCCCCCCATGATTACCTCGTCGCCCCCTGGCCTCGGTATCTGTGCTTTTGGCTGATGATCTGGTTGCTGCTGCTGCTGTTTCTCTACCTGTTGTAAATCCCGCACGCGTTTTGTTGTTGCTATGAGCCGACTCATGGGTTGAACAAAATCATCTCCCTGTTCCGTTCTGTCACGGAACTTAACACTTAGCCACCTATCATAGATCGCCGTTGCATATTCCCAACCCCTATCGCATTGCGGAGATGGTGGGCGTATACAAATCTCGGACAAAACGAGAGCTAATGTTTGCCACTGAACATAAGTGTGCGAGTGCCATGTCCAGCGGTCCAGGCGTGAGTCTTGCATTATGTAGTATGTCCTTTCAAGTATAACGATTGCGCTAGAAAAGACTAGTTCTCGTAAGGTTGCTTCATCGGGTTCTTCAGAGTTACCATGGCTAGGCTGCGCAGTGCTCCTGTCGGTAATGCTAGTGTGAACGGTGCTGTTCTCTCTCTTTCTTTTCCGGATCAGCAGTTCATTGTAGTAATGAACTGCCCGGATTCGTCCTGCGGATATATAACTAATCTCTTTTGCGAGAAAATGTATCGGTTCATTTGGATCGCACCGTTCTACGTACTTTTCAACCCATTTGTCGTGTTCGTCCATAAGCTGAAGACGAGCTTGAAATGATAAACGACTTGCTCTAGGTATGGGGTTAGTTTAATGTTTCCAGCTACAGCAGATGGATAAATGTGGAGAAAGTTTGCTATGGCGTAGAAGATATAGGCGTTGTATGATGAACAACTTGGGGGTGGAATAACAACAACGGCAAACATTGAGGCTACTCACCGTTTCATCTTCTGACTGATTCTCCAAGCATTACATCGGGCGTGGGTAAGTGTCATCTCGGTTGCTCCGTCCCTCTCGGGTGGTGGATCAACCATATCACTAGAAAGGTCAGAATCGTTCACATTGAGCGGCCAGCGGGTGTCGAAAGCTGTCACATCAGCCAACGTAGGTTCATAGCCGTGGTATTCGGTAGATCGATGGTCAATCAAACGGATATGATGCCATATGCGGCGCCGTATCTCGGTTTCAAAAGGTGGAAGATTGAAGGCAGTTCCATCTCGATGAAGGCCCATTGAGCGTGCTACATGGGAAATAAGTGCAATGAGCGACCATACAGTTCGAGTCCCATCATCAGACCGCAATACCGAGACGTATAGAATGGCCGCTTGCAAGAGTAACGTGCTGTGTGTATTTAGTAAGTTGGCGCGTGCTAGTGCCTGCTCTGCTGCAAACTTGTATCGCTCGACTATAACGGACCGCGGTGTTCCTACGATGTTGGCACACTGGTTCGGGTCTATGCTGATAACTGCCGAATAGTAGATGGCAAATAGAAGTGCCTCAGTTTCTTTGTCCAGGGAGTCTGTTGACACAACCGCACTCCAGAATAGGCGTATTAACGTAGGCGAATGGAATATGCGTACCACCGGTAACACATTGTCATTGAATAGCTGAAACAGCCTCATAGATAGGTCGACAGATGGATGGAAATCGCGCAGAGAGTGAGCAAGGGAACGATACCCAAATAAAGCTGCATTTGGACCCAAGGATCCTGGGTTAGGGGATTCTGCGTCGTTAAAAGGAGGGCTGTCGTCAAGTTGGGGAGAGTCCTCGTCCTTAGGACTAGTATCAAGGAACATCCCACGCAATTGCTCGATCTTCATGAAAATTAGCGCAAAGTCGTAATTGATAGGAGTGTGACCCGAACGACTAACCGACTCTGTCAAGTCTGCCCACATTACGTTACTAACATAGCGGCTTTGAGACTCTTCAACTACAAGGCGGCCTAGTTCTGTGGCCGCTTCGGTCTCCTGACTCGCCTCGTCGGCCAGAACCCTACTCTCCAGAGCTTGCGGGGATTCGGAGGTTATCTGAGGCTCGGCGTCGCGTTCTTTAGTTTGTTGCTGTAGACGCCTAATAGTTGTCTCCAGCTGGGAAAGTCGGTCCAGCACTTTGACATCCACAGCTTGGCGTGGCCGTTTGGCTGCTCGGCCGGCCCCAGGCGGGTGGACGCAGTTTGCCCCGGCCCGCTTCGTGCATAGAAACGCGTTAGTCGAGACCTGTAAGTCTCATATCACAGATCTTGGGAGATGATGCCAGACGGGAGACTAAGGGATCAGACACGGAAGGTTTTTATACATACCAAGCAGTTGGAACACGGTTGGCGCCGGTCGCATTTAACTTTACGTTGCCTACACAAAACACAGCTCCGAAGATGCGTTGGTTGGCCCATCTGCGCAGATTTAGAGTTCGTTCCAGCGTCTGTCTCATCCGCTCGTGTCCCTCCCGCTGAACGATCTTGTGAGTCGGCCATATTGGAGTTGAATACCGTGTTTCTAATTATGTGTTGAACATAACTTCATGCCAGGTGATGGATTATTATGAGTCAGAACCTCATGGCCCAAATGCGTCGTCTTGTTGGGCGTCAGAACCAACAACCTGGACAAAGTGGTAGGAGGCAGGTAGGGAACCACGGTTGATCCCACAGGTTTGTAACGCTTCACTATAGGCATACGCTTACCCAGTAGGTACATACATCTACCTACCTACCTAACATGTGATGTTTACAGTCTACCTACGTCATGAGCCCACAAGCGAAAAGCTCGTTACTACCTATATAAAACTAAGAATTTAAATCAGTATCAGACATAATTCATTGAGTATCAAAATTCAATATAAGTCAATCGTCGAGCTACAACCTGCAAGTTTTATGATCATTGTGTAGAAGTGCACCTAACTACCTGGTAGGTAGGTAACCTGGGTCCACGGGTGCTGCAGGTGCTGTGCCAGACATGAATGGTTTTCAATATATGCATAACATACAAGGACCTGTAGACCCTACCCACATGTCGGAGGTATGCAGGTGCCAAGACATTGGACGGGCTTGGAGGACCTCACGGAGGGAGGTACCTACCTACTAGCATTTCCTCGGAGCTCGGTTATAAAAGGCAAGTAAAGAACTTTCCCCTATCTCCGTCATTTGACAGTTTGGTACGGCCGACATCAATGGGAGACCACCCCATGAGCTCGGAATAGGGAACTGGAAAGCGGCGTAGAGTCACAGCTGGTAGGCAGCTAACCTTAATTGTGTATACCCTTGAGGGTGGTCCGGGTTTGGTACAATCCCGAACCCACTAGATATTAATATCTTCCCCAGCGTGTCAAGGCTAGGATGCGCGTGCGGCCGCTCATCTGGTCTTTAGTTTTTCTATATACTATCTATAATTTTCAGCGCTAGGTTTCCTAAACGTAGCGGTCTCGCGGGTCCTGGATTATCTATTTCCCACGGAGGTGAGGGCTACTTAGAGTTATATGTATGTACCTTCGAGGTTTGTCTTAGCTGATTTGCCTTGGTGCAATCAGTTGCGAGTTGACCTCAGCGGTTAGAAACGGGGGCATAGAGGCTGCTTGTACTGTAATGGAGCAGGAATGGAGGTCCGAGGCTCCGCGGAGAATCCGCTTCTAAGTACAGTAGCGCTCTATCTCAATTGACAAATTAAAAAAAAAATCTAGCTAGAGATAGATATATTACCTGCCTACCTACAGTATAGGCTGAGTTCTGTCTTGTAATTGCTCAGATTCTGAGTTTCAGTGCCCGTACGTCATAATCCAAGTAGCCTGAAAATTAAACGGACGACGGAAGGGACGTAATACTTAGGCATTTAAGCCAATCAAAAACTAGTAAAACGCAAACAGGCAGTCCCGATCTCAAACCACATCTCTATTATCTTAAGCAGGTACATACAGTATAGCCCTCCTGATGCTTTCCTACGGTAACCCGGGAACATTGAGTTCAACAAATAAACCATGATAATAATAAGAACAATACCAATACCTCTAGTTTCAAGACTTGCATTCAAACTAGCTGCATTGCAGCCATATCATCAGCGCAGCATAATGAGTAGTAGCGGCAACCACGTTTTCGCTCGACCCAAAGGTCCCATTCACTTTGGGCCGTTCGATGTCACCACACAAGTGCGCTTACGAAAGCCTTCATTCAATTCATTATGTCATCAAAGAAACATAACAAAAAACTGATACATCCAGCCTAGGTTTTCATGACGACGCCCTTGTCCTTCGCGCTCGTGAACCTGAAGCCGCTGCTGCCAGGCCACGTTCTCGTCTGTCCACAGGCGCTTCACAAGCGGCTAACCGACCTGTCAGCAGCAGAGCTGACGGATCTCTTCACTACCGTGCAGCGAGTGCAGCGGATGCTGGCGCATTATTACTTCTCGCAGTCCCAGGCCCAAGATCCCAAGCAGGCAGCGGAGGCACCCCCAGCTCCCGAGGCAGGTTCGTTGTGCGTAATTATCCGACCCGTTTTCTTCTTGTTTTGGTAACTTTCAGGGCGCAGCATTTCCTTTTTGGGCCAAGATAGTGCCCGGGGTCTTCTGAAACCTTCACAAAACACGCTCCAAAGGGCGATAGCTAACTCCGAATGCTATAGCAACATCGCGATCCAGGACGGTGCTGAGGCCGGACAGACCGTCCCCCACGTCCACGTCCACGTGATCCCGCGGATTCGGGGCTCGACGGCCAAGGACTCGCGGACCCAGGGCGACGCCATCTACGAGCTGATGACCGCCGAAGCCGGCAACGTCGGCGGCGCGCTCTGGGACCGGGTGATGAGCAGCCGGCCTCAGCCCGGCGGCGCATTTCCACGGATAGAGGACCCGGATCGTCTGGCGCGGTCTATGGTCGAGATGGAGGCAGAGGCGGATGCGTACAGAGATGCGTTGGCAAATATGGGAGAGGGAGACTGAGCAAAAAGTGGTCAAACGAGAGCTTTGGCATCAAGGACTATACTAGAGGATTTATAGACAAAGCCATCATCATCACAACGCCTGTACCATGCACGCTTCAAAACACCCACGCTATACAATGCTATATCTACAGGCCTCTAAGCAATTCATCCAATGTGATCGGTTTCCTGACTGCGTTATTCATGCCTTCGTGGTATGTGACCCAAACCTTCGTCTCCGCCTTACCCAGGGGCTTGCTTCCGGCCTTTCTCTTATCCGCATTGTTGCCATCTGACTCCGAGAGCGGTCGCACTTCAGACTGAATCACCCGGCCGAAGAAGTCCTTTTTCACCGGTATGATAGGCAGTGCCTGTTCCTTTGTCATGCTGGCGTTTTCTTTGTCGTCGAAGACGTAATTATCTGGATCATGCGGGTTCCCTGCTCTGTATCGCGCCTGTCTCGCTGCGTTCTCCCGTAGCATATTCGCCTTCAGAAGTTCCTGGTCTAATACCTGACGGACCGCGTATCGCGTTGGCGCTTGCGTACCGTGAAGCATCGCAGCAGAGGTCTCGAAGGTGGCTAGGAGATCAAGATCGCTGTTATCAAGTTAATAGGAAGCTAGAAGTGTGTAGGTTAGAATAAGGTACTTACGGTTCCATACGGTATACCCATTGTGGCCCTCTGCTAAATGGCGAATCATTTTCTATCTTCCCACGTTGAAGCTCGATCCCCACTTCCGCAAGGATACTAGCAGCACGTTGAACCATAATCTTCTCAGTCTCCTTTCTGACGCTCGCTGTGCCGCGCATATCTCCACTCCCACCAACAACTACTGGCTTGACATCCGGCGATATCATGCGAACTAGGTACGGCAAAAACTCCGTGGAAACGTCCTCGGCGCTACGAAACGAGCGCATCAACGTGGGCGGAAGTTGAGCTAGCAGTGCCTGAAGCAAGAACCGATTTTCTTTCTCCGACTCACGGGCAGCAAAGTCGGCTCTGGGGCCAGAGAACGGAAGGACTGGGCTTTCATCGTCGCCATTATCCCCCCATTTCTTATCATACCCTCCATTGGCACGACGAATGGGAGACGCAAAGAGATGGTGACAAGCTAGGATCGGCTGAGAAACGTAAGGCGCCAGCTCCCAATCTTGGCTTCCAAACAACCTTGAAGAACATATGTCATGGAAATGCATCCATTCATACGCTTGTGTGGGCTTGCTGAGAAACGAGTCGTCGTTGAACTCATGATTCGGGTAGCTAGAGAAGACCTCCGTAAGCACCCTGTCCACGTCGCCGCTCGTTTCAACCATCTCTCGAAGCCGTTCCATGCCATATTTCTTCTGCTGTTCTAAAAATCCAAGTTGTACTTGGGGTTGTTCGTGCAGATGTTTCGTTGGGGGAGCTATGATGGGAATGCTGCCTTTGGGGAATCCAGCACCATCCTGGAAAACTCGCGTGACGATATCTTTGACGTTCCCTCTCCCAACACCTCTTGCGCCACCTCCTCCGTGAGCAAAGTCACGGATAATGTGCTGCTCTACCCACTGTCGGGTCAGACTAAGCGGGATATTCGGCGATGAGGACCTCAAGCGACCAGCCACCCATTCACCGACAACCATGACACCTCGTAAGTCCCCTTCTGCCGTACTTTCGGCACCACGTTTTGCGTCTATGCCACTAGTCATACCCCAGGCTGCCTCGCATAGTTTTCGAGCTGCGTCCTTTTCGCAAGGGATACCCTCCTTCTCGAACACTGACTTCAATCTAGTCACCACCGCATCAACGGTAGGTTTACCAACGTGGATAATTTCCGCTAGATTGGATTGTCTCAGCGGCCGCAATGACGGGTGGTACACATCATTGCATATGAGTATGAGGGGTCGCATCTGACGAAAGTCATCGCCTTTCTTTTTGCGCCTGTTCCACTCCTGTGCATTTGATTCCTGCCCCGTCGCATTCTTTTCTCCTGTAGTAATGAGATCCATCAACGCCTTGATAAACCCTCCTTCTCCAGAGCCACCAGACCCAGTCACTACGCCGTCGACCTCGTCAACCACGACACAGACGGGGCGAGCAACCTTTTGTGGTTTGTTAGTCTGGACTTTCGAGTGCTGAACAGTTTTGACGTTCTCTGTCCCAAGACTGGTTCGAATCCTATTTTTGACAACATCCCGACTGCGGTCATCGCTAGCGTTGATCTCCATGACCTCATAGCCTGCCTGTCGCGCACAGACGTGTGCCAATGTGGTCTTACCGAGACCAGGAGGACCCGTTAACATCAGAATCTTCCGGTGCGGCCTCTCCTCTTCGGCCTCAGCCTTTACTCCTGGGCGTCTGATAGCAGGTCGCGATTTAGACGCTCCGGGAAACACAATTGGATCCCATTTCTTCAGCCATTTCAGCACCTGGCGATTTGTAAGATCGTCTCCCACTAGGTCCATAAAGTTCCGGGCGCGGTATTTCTCAGTCCACAGAAGGGTCCTTTTCGGTTTCTTGACAGTGTGGTCTTCTACGGAAGGTAGTGGATCGTCCGGTATAGGCGTAGATGTTTCGTCTCGTTGCGCTAGTTCCTTCGAGGCTGTTTCGATTAATTCGTGAATATCAATACCGTAGTAGCTTCGTTCTGCCCGTCCTTTCTTCGTCTTAGACCTTGCTGCCACCATACGTTCGTACGACATTTCATTCTTTATCTTTCTTTTTTTAATGTCAACGGTGCGACCCGAACATGTTGTGACCTTGAGAGCGCTTTTGGGTAGGCATGAAGAAAGTTGGTCAAAGATCGACGTTCCGTTCGATTGGTACGAAGAACTCCCATTCAGGCCATGGCTATTCACGCTCAGTGGGGGGGGCACGGGCGGAGCCGTAGTTTGTTCGGTCAACGTCGTGGGTGTTTCATCTCTGGCATTACTGAGCATCTGGCGCTTTGGCGCGGGTTCTGAAGATATATCCTCATCATCGGAATCGTCATCGAGAAGAAAACCAGGCCTTGCGCGGGGTTGAGGCTGGGTATCTGCATGTGGTGTCGGCCGCTTCGTTGCTGTCGAGGGGGAACTCGTCGGATAGACCATAGGAGACGAAAGCAGAGGCATTTTTAGTTTGGCTTGGAGTTTATATGCATCGGTTACTTTGAAAACGTGAAAATCTCTAGTGTTGTTGCTTCTGAAATCATGCAATTGTCAACGGGATATTGTGAAGTGGCGTCTGCTGTTTAATTGAAAGTAGGAAACGCGGGTCGCGTCGCAGCGCGTCTTGTCTTGCACTGGAGCTGCATCACTGTGGGGCCAAGCCATAAATCAATTATCCCACATGAATGGCCGATACTAGGTATACAGTAGTAGGTACCTACCAGTAAATTAAAGACGTCAACAATTGTGAAAACAGCGCAGGAAAGACCAATCAAAACCCTTCCACCAATACAATCAATTCATAACACCTATCAGTGTTCACCTATAACTTTTATTTAATCTTACAAGCAAATTGTACTGTAACCCGGAATGAACCCCCTACCCGGATTGGTATACCGTTGTACTCCGTATAATGCGATCGGTTTACACGTCTAAGTATGCTATTTTTTACTTTAAGAGAGGTAGCTAGGCAGCATGTATCTATTACATTTTGAGTTGAGAAATACCACAATACGTTGCATTCTCCGTATACCTAGGTCTTTATTCCTCGGCTAAGTCACACCACTCTGCAACACTGTGATGGAGGGGTAAATTCGCTGCCCAAATATAGTAACTCGAGTTAAAAGGGGAAGACGGGTTAGAATGCAACAGGTCTAGTGTGATGGCATTTTATCTATATGCAACGCGCCTCGTCTATCTAAAGTAGAAGAAACACATATCTTATACGCCTTTAATTACCTAAGCTATCCAACTTTAGGTACATTGTTCTTAACATGCTCTACACTAGGTAGGTACCTAACACTCTCGCTACAACTATAAACCTGATGTTGCAAACAACTCGAGCTCTAACAATCATACAATCGAACAGTAATCAACTATTAGCTAAGTCAATCCCCAAAGGAGTTAGCATACAGTATTTATATCATCGGAGTTCAGTATTGACACCTCCGAGACGTTTAAACTGCCCGCGCGCTAGCTCAAGCATGCATGTCAAATCTGCCCGCATATGCATCCTGTCGTGTACTATACGGAGAGCTAAGCAACGAAGCGTACGACAATTCGCAGAATGAATGAGGAGAAGATGGTGCCAAGAACGCAAAGCCTATTGTTTTAGCATCCTGTTATTTATTAAATAAACCCTCAAGTAGGTAGGTAAGTAGGCACTTATATAATATTCTCCTTGGAAATTCAATTCTAACAGGTTATTCTACCGTGCTATTTACTCACTTCTATCACGCCTCTTACCCCTCGCTACTCGGACCCCTCCACTCGTCAACATGGGTGGTCCCGTTGCTCTTGATTTCGCTAAATACCCCATCCCTACACAGGCATTCATCGGCGGGAAGTATGTCGATTGCAAGGGCGCCGAGAAGCACGAGCTTCGTTCGTCTGTCAATGACGAAGTCTTGACCTCTGGTACGTCCTCTAAGTCGGAAGCGCGACTCTATCCCGTCTAACCTTGGTTTCCACGGCGAGCCCGTGAATGAAACATACTGAAAATGACGTGTTAGACGTGCAATGGGCGTCTATTGAAGATGTCGATAATGCCGTTGCCGCCGCGCAAAGTGGTTTGGCAGCCTGGGCCAAGATTCCTAATGTATGCAGCTCCGTCTGAGAGTCAAGCGAGGCATAAAGGAGGCTAACGAGGATTGCAGACGCAGAAAAGAGATGTCATGGTCAAGTTCGCAAACCTAGTTCGCGAGAACGCAACCCAACTCGCCTGGCTAGAAGCCGTATTGGTCGGGAAAGACCCTAGGATGGGCAACTTCGGCATCAATGAGGTAGCAGAGCAGTTCATCTGTACGCATTCTCTAAAAGGCCCACACGACTTGCTCAGGAGTGGCTAATAGCTTATCCCTCAGATTATGGCAACTTGATCCAACAGTTCCATGGGCAAGTGCAGACACCACACGAAGATGGCACGCTAGAGGTACGAATATCTGAATTATAGTCAGTTCTTTAAGTTTCCTTCATCTAACGATCGGTCTCACGCTAACTGAAATAGTACGTGATCCGGCAACCTTTTGGGGTCGTTGCCGGCATTACACCCTTCAACGAGCCGCTTCTGACGTTCGCTATGAAGGTGGCGCCTGCCATCGCAGCCGGGAACGCTATAGTAGTGAAGGCAAGCGAGCAGAACCCCCTATCCAGTCTCTTCCTTGCCGGCTTAACGAAGGAGGCCGGTTTTCCAGATGGCGCGATAAACGTTCTCACAGGTGGCGCGGAAGTCGGCAATGCCTTGGCATCTCACATGAAGATTCGAATGATAAGCTTCACGGGCAGTATTCAAGTTGGTAAGCTCGTCCAACAAGCTGCCGCTCGGTCGAACCTGAAGAAGGTGACACTGGAACTCGGAGGCAAGTCGCCGGTAATCGTATTCCAAGATGCGGATTTGGAGAAGGCGTCGAAGATGTCTGCCGCGTTCTTGGCCTTGAACGGCCAAGGATGCGTCCTAGGAACACGGATGTACGTCCAAGAAGACGTCGCTCAGGAAATGATCGCTCGAATGAAAGGCATCGTGGAGTATATGGGGTCAACTTTGGGGTCTGACCCGCTCGATCCTTCAACGCTCACCTCGCCACTGTTTACTCACCGCCAAAAGGACGTGGTCTTGAAATTTATCGAGGAGGGAAAGAAGGAGGCTACGCTGCTGACTGGTGGCTCTACCGTCGGCGAGAAAGGGTGTTATGTGCAGCCGACCATCTTCGTAAATCCTTCCAAATCGGCCAATGTGCTAAATGAGGAGGTTTTCGGTCCTGTATTAACCATTGTCACATTCAAAGACGAGCAGGAAGCTTTGGACTTGGCCAACGATACAGAGTACGGTCTAGCGGCTTACGTTCACACGAGGGACCTAGGCAGGGCATTGCGATTCACCAAGAACCTGGAGGCCGGAATGATTGCTGTCAACTCGGCGATGGCATACGACAGGGCTCGGCCATTTGGCGGTTGGAAACGTTCGTGTCCTTATGTTACCCTCTTTGGAATGAGCGAGTGGTTACTGACATTTTTGCAGAAAGTGGGCAGGGTTATGAGAACGGCGTCGCTGGTTTGGAGGACTGGTCGCAGACGAAGAGTGTGCTACTATCCATCTAGATCACCGAAATACCTATGTACCAATCTCACTTACATATTAGACGACACGTCTTGGTTTCATCCAGCCCAGTGATCTCTCCTTATACAACGTCACGACCTTCAGCACTAACATTGAATTAAATCATGAGACAGATATAGACACATCGATGACAGAGAGAAATCGCAGTGATATTCAAGCGATCTCCTACCTCAGCTGAAGCTGGTGCTACCCTCATGGATTTATCGCCCCAATTCTCCATACCCTACACCATTCTCGCAAGTGATCTGAAACCCCGGAATAAATTACACGACAACTTTTCTTTCTCCAGCCGGTGATGTGACAAAACAGTTGTATTCAAACCTACCTCTCCCCATTCGGCCAACGATTTACAAGAAACACAATACAATACAGATGCCGATGCGAACCGCTACTATACTTAGGGGCCTACAATACCAAGATATCGTACGTAAAAGCAACTTGAAGCTCCAAGATACAAATTATCGTCAAATATGTTCCCCACTGCAATAGGTATGTTCCTCGCATCTCCATTGGTATTCAACAACTACGAGGTGGCCAATGAAAGGGGGCGGGTAGTTGAGGCTGTTTCACTGCCCAGTACGCGGGTTGAAGGGATAGCCATGTCAACGGTACTCATCTGAAACATCGGATACCCAAACCCACCTTCCCTGCATGTATCCAAAGTCTATTTTGAAATTAGATGTCCTAGGAACGAATAGTTTCCTCTTACTCCGCAAAAGCTCTGACGATTGGGCCAACCCAGTGTCGCGATTGGACAACTCGGTTATGCCAATTAGGTTGGTGTTTCGATTCGTCTGAAGCGTTGGGCAACACGGTTGTGTATCAACTTGCCGCTTCAATATGAACGTTATAATCCAAAGGTTATGCATTTGATAATAGTAAGATGGGCTACCATTCATTGTGCACATATCTTCCCAACACTGATATACTTAAAATATGGTCGGTAACGTTATATCGCTAGACCTGAGTAGTTAAGATCGAGCCCGCTCCCTACCTCACTCATCCACCGACTGAATCCGATGGATACTTCGACACGTCGCAAGCCTCTAAGATCCTTTCTAGTAGTATATATAGTCTAGGAGATATATATTCCGTCTTTACTAAGCTAGTGAAGCGTATCTAGCATGAAAAACCAGCCAGCTCGCTTTCTTTTGCTCAAGAGTACACATGAATATGTTCCTTTCCTTGCTACTACATTTCGCAACGACCAACCCCTACTTATAAAAATCCCACACAGGTTATATCCTACCCCGAAATGACTCCCACAGTACAAGGTATAATCCGTCGCCCAAAGCATGCACTTCGCATTGTGGAATTTGTTGGACACCTCGAAACTCCCATCCCATTCCAATGACGACAACATCAAATGGAGGCGGTGACGTCGAAGAGAGCGTCACATAGACCGCCAGTATTCTGCCCAAAACGCCGCAACCTTCTATCAAAATGAGAATAAATCCATGGCGCCTCAAGACAAACAAAGAGGAGAACCAACGACCTAACGAGGGATGTTGGAACAAAATATGCTATACTTGGAAATAGCCGGCTGTATTGATCATGATCGTCTGCCCCACCTGGTTCGATGATTGTCTGGCTGTTCCACGCCGCCAGGTCCAGACATGAACAACCCGGGGCCGTTGGAGTAAGTACTATCCCGAGCGTCAGGGCCAACCAAGTTTCCTTGTGTGTTGACAGCAACAGTGCTGGGCAGGCCCTTTCCAAGTTCGTATAACCGATCTTTCTTCTTCAGGTACTTCCGACGCCAAATGCAGGCTCCGGTCCAGATGCCAATAATTGCGACGACAACCACGACAATAAAAACGATCCAGTTGGTATGCGTTGAAGCCCTGCATCGTATTAATTAGACCTATGATCCCTAGTCTGTGGGCGTATCGGCTTACCAATCGCCTCCCCCCTGTTTGCTCCCCGAACTGCCGCTACCAGCAGTATTCGTGCCCTTCGCTGATGTAGTGGCCGTCGTCGTTGCGCCTGCGGCTTTGTTGCAGAGACTCGTGAACCAGCTTTGAATTGAAGACAGTCCCTGTGGGTCGGCGTTGCAGCTACCACTACAGACATCTGTAGGCCCCGACTTTAAGGGTTGAAGGGAGCCGAAAGCGCAGAAGCAGGTGTCCCAACTGTTTTCGTCAGTTGAGGGATTAACGGGAGGCACACAAGCACCATTGGCATCGTATAGTGGACCACATTTCGCCGCGCATGAAGGCAGCGACCCAAAGGGAACTATCGTGGTAGATGGTGTAGCTGACAGATTGGATTAGTCGATAATTACTCCGACGACGACCATGCGTAGGTTGAGGCGTCAAGGAAAGGAGTGGGTGGCATACACATGGTAAAATCAAGGTGAGGTAACGAATAGAAATCCGCGAAGGTAAATAAATTAATCGACCCGAGTAGGTCGGAAATTGGTCAAGAGTTCGTATGGATTGGTGCAGACACGGACAGCGTGCAAATGCTGGATATGGCAAAAGCGGCCACTGGAATCGGCGATGGTTCGTTTAGGTTGGCCGTCAATTTTGTGTACTCCAGGTCGCTCGCAACCAAGAACTGTGAAATGGTCTGTGGTCAATTGAACCGACCTGACGGGGTGGTGATGGGATTATTATCGTCAACGTGAATTTGATGATGCGGCCAAGAGCGAGGGATCGCAGGGTCTTGCCGGTTGGCGCGTTGTTGCGGCAATCTTCCTCCTTTCTCGTCAATGCAGTCGCGAGGCGATGCGATGCACAGCAGTTCGAGGCGGTTGCTGGCGAGTGAAGCGGTATAAGCGAGCGTGGTTTGTTCGAGACGAGGGAAACGGAATGGCTACCTTGGACCACGATTGGGGTGGAGATGGCCTCGTGGGAGAGATGGAAGAGGAGGGAGAAGAGAAGATCGGGGGAGGACGACGAAGCGTGACTGGTGGATGATGTGTGGACACAATTGTGGGCGAGACATGCATGCTGGCTTGGCCAGTTCCAACAGCAATGCGCTAGGTAACGCCTAGAAGGTGTGGGGTTTACAGAGCGTAGAGATGCCTGGAGCCTGCTAGAGCAACGCTATAGTTTGCACTATGCGCCCACCATGTCCACCATGTCCACCATGTCCACCCGCTATGCTGGACGGTGAGCTAAAATCAGATCCCCTAGACCGGATATGGTCTCAATACGATGACCCTATTTCCGCCCTATTTGGCAAGTCGGCAACATCGGCTGCAACCTGCTGCAGGCATTACCGCCTCTAGACTACCTTGGGAAAAGAAGACCGTGCTCAAAGCTTGACAGCAGATAATTAAGGTACCGCTGCCCAGCATCACGAATGCCTCATAGTGAACCTTACATTACTATCATGAGTGATACTCTCCAGCAAGCCGGGTCGATGAGACCATGCTGAATGATGCATCATACAACAGCAAGGAAGCTTAGATACAGTATGTTTTACACTACATGAGGTAAGCACCATACCAACTTGGGTTCTTGGCTCTAGGCTGCCTCTTTTTTTACCACCGAGATGGGAAACTGTAACACGAGCAACAACAAAACTGTTGTTCAACTAACTACCTAGGTAGGTATTTTGATTTTTCGTATCCCCTTGGCATGTCCTCGTCCCGCTGTGCAACACTGCAATCTTTCCGGGATTCCTGTCTGCTGGGTGACCCTGATGTACTGCACTGTATTAGGTCCCTCAAACCAACCGATAGGTACGAACTACCAGAAAGGTAGGTAGTACGCTATTTCAAAATATCCATGATACAAATAAGTCTACGAAGTAGGTATGTAATAAAAATAAGACATACACAGGCACAGTAACGTAGGCCGGGCAGCGCTACTACATGTAACTATCATGTACGCTACCCAGGTACTTACTTCATACCTTGTCGTGCCCTACGACCCTGTGATCATGCAGCTACCTCGTAAGTAATTTCCTTAGATGGCGCTATCCTTCCCGCGCCGTCCTTACCGAGCAAATAGTAGGTAATCTCGAGATAGGTAATTGACGTAAATTCCTGAGACCAGGTTCTCCCACAACTCCGGGCTTTGCGCCAGTGCAGTGATACCTACTAGGTATGTACACCAATGTAAAATGATGGCTCGCTGACAGGACATGATGCGCAATTACCATGAGTTGAATACCTACATATGTAAGTACAGTGCTAGTCAGTGCCCATACCGGTACGTGTGCAAATAGGTAAGGTATCCATAGGTAAGTACGTAGAATGGTCAGTACTGTATTACACACGTGTATCTTTAATGTTAGCAAGGTAGGTATGTATATATGTATGGTGCTATGAACAGTATTTCTCCGCCATCAGCTTCTTCAATATAGGTATTCAACATCACTTTAATGCAGATGCTACCTAGTCTTGATTATGTACTTCAGGTCACCCCTTCATTTCGTATTCGTTTGGGAGCTTAGACCCATATCTAACTTATAAGGGTACTGCTCTTAGCTGAGCAACATACCGCCCGTGCTTCAGATAATCATGAGCGATTGGTTGCTTATCCCTTCAATTGCCTCTCATATTCATGCTCGCATCGTAGATGTCTTCGTAGTTTTATGATTCGACGAATTAATTCAACAAGAAGCAGTTATTGGTTCCTCGCACCCACCCTGTCGAAACGAGAGTGAACTACCCCCAGTAGGCACCTACATTTATGTAGGTAGTTATGGTCACACCGGAAGAGAGGATTTCATCATATACTACAGTATGTGCGTGGAAAGTTCAAGCCTGATGATATGATGCCACTTCATCACACAGGGTCTGTTCGCCCATAGTATCACTTCGCCTCAACATAATCCGAACATTGCCCGAACATCGTCCGAAACGCACCGCGGAATGACACTACATCAATCATTTATCCTTAGACGATTCCTTTCGAATGTTACTACTCTTTTTTTGGTTCTGGTTGCTGTGTTTATTCTCATGACTGCTCGCCTTAACAGAACCTTGCGTGGCCGCTGTTGAACTTGTAGAGTCTCTTAATTGGCTAGAGTCAGAGACGTGTTCGACTTCCCCGACAGCACTGGAGAAAATGATTAGGACTACTTTCTTCGACACTCTTGAAAGGGCTGGGGGATCATCTAAAGCCATCGGCGCAAAGATTCAAGAATTATAGCATAGATAAGTCTGGCGTTCACTCACTGATACGGGCCAGATGTGCCTTGGTCATCGTATACCCAAATCTCAGTTGGGTTCAAGTGACGAGTATCAGTCTTGGTCTGGGATTGGCGGCTAGTCCACTGGTCACGGGAAACGGGGATAAAGGTCAGTCTCGTACCGGCTACATTGTTGTCAATAATCTCGTCTTGCGAGCGCATAGTCTTGTCTGAGACTCGTTTTGGAGTCCCTTACCGCTGTTAGGGCCGGTAGGTGCGTTCACGGGAGGCATTATCAAGGTAAGGCGTTTTTTATTGGTATGTTTCGTGGTTATATGCCAAAGTATAGTGGTAAGCAAACATTTGCTGATATAAACAGGATACTGTCTTCGCTTGGGATTTCTTTCGTTGCGAAGCTGTAACTAGGCCATAGAAGCCATTAGCTTCTCATGGCCGCTTTATATATTTATGTCGAAGGAGCACCACCAACCAGCATCATCAACCAATAACGAATGCCATCACTTTGATACGTATAAGGTTGCTACGATATTTTACCGTGTTTCCCCTCGAGTGCATGTTTTCTTACCGATGGGAGTCAGACGGCTTGGTGCAGATAGCCCACCGTCGGATCCAAAAGTTCCTGTCATATCCTCTTCCTGCGGACACCATTCACTGCAGGCTTTCGGAATTGCAATCCGCCTCGTTCAACTACGTGTACATTGCAGGCCCCGCCTTGTTCGAGGCTCTTTCTGAGACTGGGGAAGCCCGATGGCTACCTACTACGCCACAGGCCCATTCGAATATCAAGGGCGGTGTCGTTTTCAATGACACGTTATGCCGCTTGGACCCGATTCGCAGGAGATTCGCAGGAGGTTGAGCTGGAAGATTCGAGCTATCGGTCACATATGGCGCTTATGGTACGTATTTCTTGTTCAACGAACCCAATGCATGAATGGGTAGTTGATGGATCGTTACAACCTTGGTCAAAGTGGTGGATTTAATTGTTACGCAAAGGACTCCCTGTCAGGCAGCCCTGCCCCCACGCACGTTGTCGCCCTTGCCCTGGCATCGTGAGTATTGTTACACATGCCTCTGGTCTCATGGTAGCGCGTTATCTTGCATGACAGTGGCTCAAGAGTGAGGTTTCTACACACGAGGACCTCTTTAGATTCTCCTTTTGCCTTGCCATAGCTCCTCGGGAAATATCTCTAACATTATGGATAGTAATGCCATGTCGAACTTGGTTCAAGCTAGGGTAGCTCGAATCACAGCAGTGTTGGTCCAAGACTTTACGTTGCCAGCTTTGCCTACGTAATCTCCTAAACAATGATGCAAAACTCGCAGGGAGCTGGGTATTTGGACAGCGTTCAATGGCCATCCTTCAGTCCCCCTGGACTCATCGCTGGCACGGATAGATGCATTTGACCTGGAGATTAACAGCTGGCTTATTGGGGCACATGCAGGTGATTGGCGGAGCCAGCTTTACCCCAACTTGTGAGTTCTATTGAAAGAAGCATGTCGTGACGGAATCCTCCTTCTTAAGTCAACGAGCCGGTGCATCCCACCGTTCCCGACAAGGGTCGGCGCGATCTACAAGCAAGCGCACGGGTATCTACATCAAAAAACAGCCCACAAACCGTCGACGCTGTGTAATATTTATCTGAATTTCAAATGCATACGACGTATACAGTCGGCCGCACATCAAAAAATAAGTCACACGAGCCGAGCGGTTTATATGAAACACCGAGTATAGATACACGCTTAATGCGGTCGCTCCCGATATGCTGTGAGGGATCACCAAGATACAGATCTCCGAGCCAACAGTGAAAATAGAGCATTGCATTCAAAGGGGAACAATAGTTGTCGGTCGAATTCTTCAACATTTCGATCCCCATTACCCCCCTTTTTGCACAACACCAAGGGGTTAGCTGCATGGAAGAACACGTACCTATCTTTTAAAGTACTCCCAACTCTCCAAGATACCCTACGATAGTATGTCTATTTACTTAAACTAGACAGATACGGTCATTGCTGACTGCATCTGCGAGGTCATAATATAGTAACAACTAGGCGTATCGTGGAAGCGCCACCGAATGCCTTAGTTAATAAGGTAATTATAGCAATGGCGTCGGTCGTGCCAGCCATAAGGCGGCTATGATATCGCTACGTGCTGACTTGGCTTCCCCGTTGCGAGTGCTGCAGCCCACAAGTTATGCCGAAGTAGTCATCGCATATGTAGGGGGCGCGGGTAGCGTAGTGGTATGTCGATAGCGATATGCTCCTTTACATCTACCATATCAACCAAGTCGTTTAACCAAAATATCATCTAGTTTATGGCTAGAAGAGACCTTATCTCAACGCCTTTGCGTTACTAGGGAGCCATAAATAAGCTGACGTTAGTCATGACTAAGGAGATATATCAGTTATCAAAATATACGAGAATACAGCGCTACCGATGAACTTGCTTTTAATCCGCTGACTTAAGATAAATATATCTCTAATATATCTCACAACGACGAGTCACAACGCTATTGTAGGAGCAACGTTTCTATGCAACGTTTGACAGAGGCCAATATGTACATTCTGTGCGACGGATTCCCTGATTCGTCGACCTAGTCCCTAACGCGGCTTATTCTTGGGAATGTCCTAGGATCCACGATAAGCTCGAGAAGCTGCTGTCCCCTCTAGCGATGGTAATGTGGAATAAATTCTAAGCTAACAAAGCTGAAAGGATTTAAATGCAGATGGACACTCTGTACCCAGCTATGCAGTGAGCACCATCAAACTCTCAAGAGATGTAATTTAGTTTGGTTTCGTGGTGACTCCTTGTACGAGCCCGGTTCACCACCCCATTGGCTGTCTGGGTGATCTCTTTTCTCTATAATATCTACGCCCCGATCTTCAAGTATCTTCGAAGGCACAATTAAAGAGAAGGGAGTGATAGACCCTTGGCTTGGTTTAGTCAAAGTAATTATGTAGTATCTTAGGTCGGGATTATAGGAAGTCAGATAATAATCTAGTAGGAGCTTTCTGCATATTTGGGTTTCAAACCATAGAATCGTTGTGGTTATGAACAGCGAAAGGGAATAACAGTCAATGAATAAATATCGTTAAGCTCCCGGGGGCGATCCTCTCTCGCACCAAGGATTCATACATGAGAGGCGTTGCCAAGACGCCAAGACATCTTATCTGATCCGGTTGCGTTCCCCACCTCGCCGGCCTCGGATTTCGGGTTCGCCGTTAAGAGAGCACACATACATAAGGAGGAAGCGATAGCTTCGTGTCTTTCTACATCGCTCGGATAGTGGGTTAGAAAGATTGGCCGAAAGTATCTCGTATAAAGATATCACGCTCTGTGTTGCTTCTAAACGGTCAAGAAAACACAACATTATTATCATCAAGTCTTGGGTTAGAACACGGGAATATGGGTTCGGCACTAGAACGCAAGACGCTCCGCATTGGGGTGGACGTTGGCGGCACCAACACAGATGGGGTTATCCTCGACCCTTTTCAAGCTTCGACGCCCGGCAAGGGGATCATAGCCTGGCACAAGGCGCCGACGACGCCCAACCCGAGCATCGGCATCAACGATGCCATCACGACCATGTTCAAGAACGCCGGCGTCGACCCGGATCGCGTGGGGAGCGTCACTATCGGGACCACGCATTTCGTGAACGCCGTTGTCGAGCGTGACCCCACCCGCTTGGTCAAGGTCGCCGTGGTCCGACTATGCGGCCCCTTCTCGCAGCACACCCTGCCGTGCGTCGACTGGCCGAGCGAGATGCGCGAGCTAATTCTCGGCCACTACGCCTTGCTTAAGGGCGGGCTCGAAGTCGACGGGCAGCTCATCTCAGACATCGATGAGGCGGAGATCAGGAAGGAGTGTGCTGTCATTCGGGAGAAGGGCATCAGGAGCGTCGTCGTCAACGGCATCTTCAGTCCCATCGATACAATAGAGCGACAGGAAGAGCGCGCGGCCGAGTTTATTCGCAGTGAGATTCCCGGGAGCGACGTAGTTTGTTCGAAGGAGGTCGCGAATCTAGGTTTTCTCGAGCGCGAGAACGCTGCCATTCTTAACGCGTCGATTCTCGCCTTCGCGCGGAAGACTATACGCTCATTCCAGGAACCTGTCAGGCGCCTAGGCCTGCGGTGTCCCGTGTTCATCACGCAGAATGATGGCACGATACTGTCTGGCGATATGGCCGCCAAACTCCCCATCCGGACGTTCTCCAGCGGCCCGACTAATAGTTAGTCCCCTGGAGTCTTTTATTACCCCTTTTGGCATGCCCCAGAGCCCTAAATTGCCTTAACAGGCATTTTCTACTCCTACTACTCCTACATGCTCCCGAAACGATGAGTAATATTTGCTATAAGTAGACATTATTGACTCCAGTGTTATAAAGGCATGCGGGGAGCCGCGTTTCTCGTGCAGAACGAGGTCGATGAAGCCGTCATGGTCGTTGATATCGGCGGTACGACTACTGACGTCGGCCTGTTGCTAGCCAATGGCTTCCCGCGACAGCAGGCTGCGTATAGTGACTTAGTTGGCGGTGAGCAATTCTCGGAACCATTCCTTCTCGTTATAGCAACTCTTAGAGTGCAAACTTTCCTTTCTAGGCTAAAACAGTATCTAAAAGCTTCTAAAAGTCTCATAAATCACGCCCAAATTGGTGATAACTGACCACGAGTATTCCAGTGCGGATGAACTTCTCCTGCCCTGATATTAAGAGCATTGGTCTGGGCGGTGGTTCAATTGTTCGAGATCAGGAGACGTTCACAGTTGGTCCTGATAGTGTCGGCTATAATATCACGAAAGAGGCCTTAGTGTTTGGTGGGAGCACGTTAACTGCCACTGACTGCACTGTAGTGCTCGATGAGAAGCTGGAAATCGGAAACCGAGGACTCGCCAAGGGGGCGCTGAACGATGAAGGTCTCACTAAGTTTAAAGCTGTGGTGAAACACAAGTTAGAGAAGATAATTGATACGATGAAGACCTCTCCTGAAGACCTTCCGGTCCTCCTTGTCGGGGGCGGCGCCATTATTGCGCCAGATGAGCTCAAGGGGGCGAGCAGGGTCCTTAAACCGAAGTGGTCGGGCATCGCAAATGCAATTGGCGCCGCGATTGCTAGAGTGAGCGCCGTTACCGACACAGTCGAGTCGACGGAGTCCAAAACAACCAAGCAACTGCTCGATAGGATTTACCACGATACTATTGAGAAGGTCGTAGCAGCAGGTGCCTCGAGATCTACGGCCAAGATTGTGGAAATAGATACAATACCCTTACCTGTGAGTATAGTCTTAACTGCCTAACATATTCCTAAGACGACTGCTTACGTCCCGCTGTGTAGTATATCGCAAATAAGTCCCGGTTTACCGTTCGAGCGGCTGGTGATTTCGACTACTCACGAACAGACCTATCGAACATAACGATTGATGACTCTGATCTTCAAGAAGACCTACTTGCAGACAAATTTAAAACATTTAAGGATGACTCTACTAAGAGCTCAGGGACCAATAGGAAGGCTATTGGGGATGTCGATATCAATAGTTATAAGCCGAAAGTCCGGAATCGTGTTTGGTATATAAGCGAGACGGATCTCGCTTGGATCTCTACGGGATGCTATATCCTCGGCACTGGTGGCGGTGGAAGCCCCTATCCGGCAATGATACAAATCCGCGAGATGTTGCGTCGCGGGGCTGTTATCCGCGTCGTTAGTCCCGCAGACCGTAAGTAATTGCGACTCAAACTGCCTATAGATACCCCTATGTGCGGGTAACTGAATACGAGTATTACAGTGCCAGATGATGCTGCAGTCGGATGTGGTGGCGGTGCCGGATCCCCGACAGTTGGGATTGAGAAGCTTTCCGGAAACGAGATGGTCCAGGCGCAGGAGGAGCTATTCAAAGTTTACGGGAAACGTGCCTCGCACATGATCGCTGTCGAAATCGGCGGCCACAACGGCCTGCAGAGCATGCTTCTCGGCGCTAGCTCCAACTTGGATATCCCTGTTGTCGATGGCGACTGGATGGGTCGCGCGTACCCGACTAAATGGCAGACGACGCCAGTGGTCTTCGGCGAGCGTTCGCCTATCTTCGCCCCCCTGGCCATGGCGGATGGGAACGGCAACGTCTTAATAATGCCTAGTGCGGTGAGCGACGTCCATGTCGAGCGCATTTGTCGCGCGGCGCTGAGTGAAATGGGATCACAAGTCGCCACTGCAGATGCGCCAGTTGCCGGCGACGAGTGCAAGCGTTGGGTTGTAGAGAATACTATCTCGCAATCGTGGCGCATCGGGCGCGCCGTTGAAAGGACACGACGGTTGAATCAAGTAGCTACCGTTGCCGAAACCATTATCACGGAATGTGGTGGCACGGAGGCTGGAAAAGTGCTGTGGAAAGGGAAGATCGTAGGCGTTGAGAGGACATTAAGGATGGGGCAGTACGTATTCTCATGTCTTCTATCCCCATTTTTGGCAAAGTTTCTGCTCTTGTGTTCTCTTGGGCCCCTTATAAAATGCCAAGTTTTCTTAAAAGTAGCCCTTTCTAACTCTCGAATCTCTATAGTGTCTATGGCGAGTGTATCATCGAGGGCGCCGACGTTGTCGACAATGATAGTTACGACAGAGACAATAACCAGGATTCTTCAGCGGCTTCCAGGTTCCAGGGTCTCTTGAAAATTCCCTTCAAGAACGAAAACATCGCGGCAATTAAGATCCCAGGGACGACAGTCGATGAGAAAGTGCATGAGGCGGAAGAGGTCCTCGGCCTCGTCCCGGATCTCATCACTGTTATTGATGCACAAAATGGTGAGGCAATAGGCACGCCAGAATATCGATATGGGCTTCTCGTAATCGTCCTAGGTATCGCGGCCAGCGACCGGTGGACGTCCGAAAGGGGGATCGAGATTGGTGGGCCGAAGAGCTTCGGCATGAATCATCTGACTTATAAACCCCTGGGTAGGTTCACTAAGCCTATCAGTGTGATCGACGAGTTCGATGTTGCCGAGCAGTGAACGATGGGACACTCAGAAAGATGCATATATGACTTGAATCAACGGTGTCTATGTCAGTTTCGATAATTATCGTGTTGCTTGTTGCAGTTCCACGGTGCTACGAATAGAAATAAATATATCGTAATTATTCGTGAATAATACTTTATTCTACAAGCAGAAGTTGGTCGCCTAAATTATCAGCCCACATGTGATCAAAAGGGGCTGGCTTATCACATACAATTCCGATTAACCTTTTCTTCCCAGCCTTGCTATCGGGCCGAAGCTACTATATATCATTATATCCAATACAGGTTTTGGGTAGATTCTTATCAGCTACGGCCCAGCACCAAGCGCGCCCTGCTTCGCCCGTGTATAGACCGGCGTTATCGGTGTCATGAGGCGGTTCACGCTCCATCTCCTCAATCATTTCGCTTGTCATGAAAGACAGGAAATGAAGAAACTGGTCATCCTTATCCAAGGCCACTGCAGCTCTCAAGGTCAGTAAACTTGTAAATATCTAGAGGCGATAGAATTTGCAATGCATAATTCTAAAAGGGGACATGAGTAAGGGAATTACTTACAAGCATTCCCTGCGATGCCATGACACAGACATGGCTCCTTACTAAGCAGACCTCTCTGCCATATATCGGACTGGGCTTTACTGATGACATCCTTGATCTTCTCCGATATCTCTGGGAAGTACGGCAGAAGCGTGCGCAGCGATATCACCACTCCAGGCCCACCGTGACAGAATTGCACAAGTCGATCTGAGCCAGCAGGGAGCGATGAAGGGAAATTGCCGCTCGGGTACTGGTGACCTAGCAGTTCGATTACCAGCGGCTGAAGCCGGTTAGCTACAGACGGCATTGACAACACGACTTGTGTGATGACGCTAATGGATCCGTGTGCCGCGCCGAGGTATTGCTTTCCATGCCAGACCCAGGGCTGCGGGACATCGAGTATTCGATTTACAGTTGAGATGATCGTTCGTTCTAGGAGTGCTGCAGTTGTGGCATGACGGTCTCTCTGAAACACTCTTTGGCATAGCCTAAGCAGATATAGATAACCGGCACGGCCGTAAAGCCACTCGTTGGACCCGTCGTCAGTTGACGAATTTATCGCCTCCGCGTACGCGCATAATTGCCTTGCGAGACTGCTATCTTCTGAGATGGCGGCACGTAATGTAAGGTGAGCTAGAGTTTCGTCGCCGATGCCGCAGTGACTCGGAGTAGACGCGCGTTTACGCATCCGTGCCCCCAGCTGAAGGTAGGCTTGAGCCCATTCCAGGAGTGATTGGTGCTCAAACTCGAAATCCGGATAGATCTGAGACAACCGGTAGAAGAAAAGGGCAATGGACGTGGGGCCGGAATACAGGCCGCTAAAGGACCAGCCTGTCGAACAAGTATGAATTGGGGGGTGCGATTGAGTAATCCTCTTGAGGCTGGCGAGTAGTTCATTGCAGCCATCTACTACCTGCGGCGATGCGATCAGGTTTTCGAAGTAACGATCGGCTTTTGCCATCGCGTAGCCCTCTGTATTTAAAGAATTGAGATTCTTTCGGCAGTCAATCAAGTCTCTGAAAATCACCAAACTTTGATTAAATCCATCATACTGAGGGAGTATGCTAGACCATCTCACTTCCTTCCATATAGTTGGGAGATGATGAATGTCAGAAATCGTCGGATTGTGGTGCTGGCGGTACCTACTGTAGGTAGTTGCAATATCAATTGCGATAAGTAAAATAAATCAATGTTGCCCGCCGATATTAAGTAAGCCTCGGTTTATGCATGCTGTATTTGTGATTCGCCGCCTGGGTCATACGGAGATACCTAGGTAGATACATCGTTGTGTTCACATATGAGTACATGCAATCTCAACATCCGGCTAAAACACAGGTCTATAAAACTAACTCGTGGCGTTCTCTTCATCATAGGTAAGGCTTTAGCCCCAAATTGTAGCAATATTAAGAAGGAAGTGAAAGACCCTTTAGCCTCATCATAAAGCCCTCTTACTCCAAGCAAACAAATAGAGCTTCTTGTTCATCAATAAATCGGCAATCAAGCTTACGGGGGTTTCTCGGGAGGAAAAACGGGTTCAGATAGATGCTATGGCATCTTTTGCCAATTTTATCGTTTCCTTGAGCTCTTTGCTTCTTCGTGCCCAGTCTCCAAGATGCCAATTGTTCTCATTCGACATCTTTTTATCAATTGCTTCGGCATGTCGGGCACTCTCCTGGAACAAGTTCTCAAGTCGCATGCATTTGCCGTCGAAATCTGAAGCAGTTTGACGGAGTTCATTGGACTGGCGATCAAGAAGCATGTCAAGAATTTGGTGCCCACTTTGCTGATAGATACCTACGATACTATCAATGGCGGACTCCTTAGTTTTCAGATGTTGAAGCACGGCCTACCATTAATTAATATTAAGACATAAGAATAATATGTATAGGTTCACTCACCATTGTTATCTCTTGTATGGAATCGACAATGGCGTTGCGTTGATCGCCCAATGCAGTTTCGCGCTTCGAGATTGCAATTTTTTGAGACTCTAGTATTGTTCTTGGGCTTCGACCCAAGGGTTCAGTTTCTCCAGCATCTGCTTGGGCAGAAACCTTCAAGTTGTTCTGGCGTGATTTCTTTGCTATCCTTTGTGCCCACGCTCTGGAGGTCGGATGTAATGGTGTTGCCATATTTGAGAGATCTCTGGGTATTTTTGTGGAACGGTCTTTCTCTAGTTTTTCCGCTTGTCCACATTCCCTTCGAACTTCTGCAGCGATGGGGTTTCCTCGAGAGGGTCTGCTCTCACCCTGAACTCGTGGTGATCTCAAGACCCAAGGTTTGGTCGTGCTGTCGCCTGTTGCTCCTTCCTCGAATTCTTCTCGATAGTAGACATTTTGAAGCGATGGCTGAGCCCCAAATATATTTGCCTGGGTTGCCTCATTCTTGGTTTTACCCACATTACCAACCCGTATAGGACCAAAGCTGTGAGCCTGAGTAGAAAAATCAACATGTTTGAAGCCTTTTTTGATGACAGGTGTTACTTCAATTTCATTCACAGGCAGTTCATGAGGTTCGGAACTACCTAGGGTTTTACCAGGTTTAGCCTCTGCAGATCTGGATGGTGAGTTCTGCAGACGCATGTCCACATACTCTGTGTCGACAAGTTCTGAATACTGATCAGATAATTGATTAATCGGGGGACTATCAATCTGATAGGCGGTTGGGAGTGGCTGGATTTGGTCAATGGCACGGCCTTTTCCTTTATCGACCTGAGGCTGAACACAATCCTTTCCTTTTGGCCGTGTTCCTTCTGACCGACATGCTTTAGGGGCAGTTTGTTTGATCTGGTTAATGAAATGGACTTCTTCACACTCCTGTAGTTCTGTGTTGTCAGCAGGGGATACATTTCCCTGACCTACTGCCGCCAACTGCTGACGGGTATCTGCGGTGATACAGACAGATGCAGTTGGGCCAGAGGTGGTTTGGTGCGCGCCGAGATTATCCTTGTAAAAAGGGCTTTTTGCCCGCCTTTTAATCATAACCTTTCCCTTGGGGCTGAGAGGGCGCGCCGTTTTCTGAGAATCTGTGACGAATTCTTGGGAGTCTGGTATGACATCTCTTCTTTTGCGCTTACTACCACTACCTACGGAGTCTTTCATGTTCTGGCGAGTAGGGGAAAGCTCATGTGGTGAGATAGATAATCTCTCTGAAGATTGAATCACTCCATTTGGGGCAACAGGACGTATTTGTGTTGGAGCAGTCGCCTTGTTTGTAACCGGGCGATTAATCTTCTTAGCTGTGATCGGGACTGCTTTTGCTTTGGCTGCTGGCTTGCCTCTTGGTTTCGATGAATATCTCATCTTACCGGGCTTCTTTTTCGTTGTCGTCGGTGAAAGACTTCTCATATCATCGAGGATGGACTGTTCCGAGTCGTCTTTGTTATTCTCAGATCCCGAAAGCCGATATTCATCGTCATCATCTATGCTGGTCTTGGGACTATCGGTTTCTAGGGCTGAGCTAGCCTCGCCCTCACCATCAGCGGAACTGTGTCCATCAACAGAGCCGTCAAAGCCACTAATAAATTGCGTTTCTTGTCTTCCTCTAGCCCTAGCAATAGGTGAATTTTGACGATACAAACGCGGACCTTTCGACTTGGGTTTCTCAACTCGATGGCTCGAGCCTGCCGAAACGCCGCTATCAAACCGAGCAGGTGCATTGAGTGCCTGACTCATTGCCTTCGCCCTCGCTCTAGTAACTGGAGCCACTTGTTGAATGGGAGGTGGACCGTTTAGCCGGATAACCCCAGCATCCGAACTTGAATGGGACGTGGAGACTATCGAGGAGTGTCTGAATTTGAACTCTCCTTTGTCTCCATCATAGTAGACTCGTTTCTGGGAAGTCGACACAGATTTGCGCGGGCTGGGCGACTATGAACTTATTAGTTGCTGCTATTAGAGGATGGGTTTCCGAGAAAGAAAAAAACGACCCAGGCGTGGAAGGGCCATATGAAATAGGGCAGTCCTACCATGGCGATAGATTAAGCTCCAGCTCCAGGTTTTTCTATCTGAGGTGGACAAGCAAATAGCAATATATTTGATGAAAATAAAGGAAATGGTGGTTGAGAGTTTTGGACCGCTTATGTGTCAATACTGATATAGCTCTCAACTCCTAAGAATGTGCAGAATTTATTGTGATGAGCAACAACACTCTGCACGGCACGTTATGGACCACAACGTGGAATGCCTCGCATATGGGGGACCTTGGTAAGTAGTTGGATAGGTTACAGATATGGAGAGTGTGTTGGGCGTTGAGTAGGAATCTTTTCATCAACAGATATGATTGAGATAATGGTGCAATAGATGGGTTTGTGAAAACCTGAGGGACAAGATCAAACAACGAAGAGGAGCCATTCGACATTTGTTCATTTCTGCAACGCCTATATAGGGAAGGAACTCGAAAAACCGATCTGCTATGTACTAGCGTTCTTTCCCAACTTCAAAGTAGCAAAAATACAGAGGCAGGTGCCTGCCTACCTAATGTACCCAAGATCCATATATACCTAGGTACATACTTACCTGTATAGAAGTACAATTTTGCGAAAACACCCATACACATAATATGTATCCCTTTAAGAGATGGTACACGGTCCAAAGGAATAGCCGACCTGGGTACATATAACGATGTTGTAACTTAGTCGAGAGGAACTGTAATCTGAATCCTAGTTTAGGCGTTGGAGCGGCCGATGCACGGATGCGCGGACAAGTGACTTGAAACGATCAACACTGCTAAGTCGTTCAGGCCGAAGCCAGTAGCTTATCTATATATATATATATGGGTGTCACCGATCGTATAACCGATAAAATGTATAACATGTAGGTATTGTGACAACGCTAGGCGGTGGTTGTGAGACAGCGGACTGTAGTGCGCCTCGCGCCATGGGTGGTGAATATAAATTGAGGTCCGCAAGACCATGCTATTCTCGGCACAAAATCTATGAGTCCCGATGTTGTATTCTTAACTACATTACTGTTAAAATATGGCATAGCGATACTAATACTGTAAGTCAATATGGCGACCGGGTAAAGTCTGTCTGTTTAGACTTCACCTATCATGACACTACAATCATAGATTTCACAAGAACTTGGCTATCTAAATAAGCAGGGCATGGTCACTGTCGATTGAATCGTAACGTAGGAAGCCGGCATGGCGCCGGTCGGTCTCTGAGGCCGCAGCTGACTTGATTGACAAGTCGAGCTTGAGTAATTGGGGATACCCGCCAAATTCAGTAGATACAGATCCATGAATGCATTTGTCCCAGACCTGCCTGCCCAATGCAACCCCCGAACGCCTTGCCATTTTGTTCTTTGATTCGTGTGTATGTCTCGTGATTTATCGGACAATGCCGTCGAAGCGCTGCTTGAACCATTTGACAGTCTCGTCACGGTTGATGCGGTGACCAGCGCCGATTCTACTCTTGCAGCGGCGACGGCGGCTGACACGTTCACCAGGGCGGGTCATGCAGCAGTAGAAGTCCATGCCGTAGATACCGATCGATGGGTCGTACTTGATGCCGAGATCGATGTGCTCGTTGATACCGAAGCCAAAGTTGCCGGTCTCGCTGAAGTTGCGCTTGCGGAGTTCGTACTCCTTCACCTTCAGACCACGCTCGAGAATCTCTTCGGCCTTGGGGCCACGAATGGTGACGTGGACAGCAATCTTTTCGTTACGGCGGATACCAAAGGTTCGGACGGTGTAGCGGGCCTTGCCTGTTGGCGCGAAGGCAGTTAGTACCAAATGCGAAATGTCCAATCCGTGGCGACTGATTTGTTACATACTGTAGACAGGTGTCTGGCCGCTCAGCTGCTCGAGCACCTTAGCAGCGCGAGTCAATCTGTCACCAGATTCGCCGACTGAGATGTTCAGGACGAGCTTCTGGATGCGGAGCTCCCGCATGGGGTTCTGGGCTTTCTCAGACTGCGAAGAACACCGTCAGCAATCATCATCTCGCTTTTTATGAGGCCGCAATTTGAATGTACCATGATGGCTGTTGGTGGTTAGTATCCTGGTCCAAGGGGTGGTTGTCAGGAGGTGCTGCTTGATGCTGGTCGAAGTTTTCGGGTCTGGAGGTGAAGCTTGCTCAGAATAATTTTGGCTCTTTCGCAAGGGTTTCTCTGCCCTAGTGAATAACGACGTGGCTTGCTCAATTAGGTAGCTGTGGCTGGTGGCGGGGGTGCAACACTATGGTGGGGTCCGAAGCTAAGCCAAAGCCCAAGCATGAGGCTGAGCCATCCCCTGCCAATGTGGAGCTTCCAACAAGCTGCAGTCCTTCAGCCTCGTCAATGTGCTGTGGACTAAATTTCGTCCCCTCCGATTCCCCATCCCAAGTCTAGATCTGGAGTTGCGCGTCAACACGATCTCCCTGGTCTTGTTGCCACTTTATTACACAGAAAAGAAACCCAATTTTTGAACATTCGGAGAGCTCCATTGGAGCCGCTAGTCGCAACCATGTCGAACAAGCAAGGCAAAATGGTAAGTGGGCTCTTAGACCGCTTCCACATTAATGTTGTTGACACGCCAGACTGACCAGTCGGGCACCTCTAGGCCGGTTACGTATGTCGACCCCAAGCGCTTGCTCCTCGAAGCTCGATATAGACCGAGAGGTCTGGTTATTTATGTTGCGTAGTTGCTGACGATTCTTCTAGATTAATTACCGGATGAGAGTCACGTAAGGACCTCGTAGGAAGCTTGCTTTCCTTCAGCGCTGACTTGTGCTAGATTGACAGATAGCCGCCAGATGACGGGACAATTGCTTGCGTTCGACAAGGTTGGTAGTGGATGCATCGCAACCAAGCCGTTTCTTGCTAATGGGCCTGCAGCATATGAACTTGGTCTTAGGCGACACCGATGAATTCCGACGCATAAAGCGAAAACAAGCGAAGCCCGCAGCCCCTGGCGCATCGAGCTCAACCGCTACTCAGACTATCGAGACCGAAGAGAAGCGAACGTTAGGCTTGACTATCTTGCGTGGTGCACAGATTGTGTCCCTGTCTGTCGAGTCTGCTCCCCCGGCCGATCCTAGCACACGATTGGGAAAGAGTACTGCTGGCGGTCTCCCGACCGGCTTGGCCTCGGGTTCTGGAGTTTCACGTCCTGCTGGTCGCGGTGCTGCACCGACATCCCTTGCCGTGAGTTGTCGGTCCTCGAATATGGGTACCTTAATTGCTAAGCTTCTACGTAGGGCCCGGCTGCCGGAGTTGGTGGTGGCGTCCCCCCCCCCTTTCCTCAATTCCCCGGTGCGCCTGGGTTTGGACCTGGACGAGGTGGTCGTATGTCTGCCCCTATCCTCCTCTAATACACTAGTTACTGATGCGCAGACAGCTCCTGCTCCCGGGTTCCCTCCTGGAAACTTCGCTCCTCCAGGCTTCCCTCAAGGTGGACAGTTCCCGCCTCCTGGTTTCAACCCAGGCGGTGGCCCCCCAGGATTCAACCCTCCTCCACGAAGATGAGCGACCGCTGAGATGTTTAGTATTGCTATGAAAGAACCCTGCACATAATTGCAAGGTCAAGATACCATTCGGCGTTTGGGAATACGATAAGTGAGAGCTGTGGATAGCTTGACATTCATGAAGAAACTTGGTCTTGTACTCTATCTAGCATCTGGAAGACTGCGGACAAAGAAACTTTGGCCAAAAATGTCTAGACGATACAACAAGCGGTTAAAATGTGCTTTTCCGGCGATCCAGCCATCTATTCATCTATTCGTTGATCCTGTACAGTAATGTGTCGCGTGCAATAGATAGGTGAATTGGTATTTAAGCGATCTGATTGGCCAACAATCTCGACTCTACTTATGTACATAGTATAGTACAGCGGTACCTGTCAGAAATCGGACCCGCCACTCCAGCATCGGCCTTCCCCATTGTAAAAATTCCCAACGAATCTGTACACTAAGTCCAGAAAGATATTTCCGGTTTGCTCCGAGCTAGAGATCCTTCTCACTTCCACGATCGCAACACCGTCTCCTCGCGAAAGCCCACGACAATCTCGAGCGCATTCCGTTTCTTCGCGATTCCTGCAAGATGGCCGCCTTCGTCAAAGCGATCAATGCCAAGATCCGGTCCAACCCGACCGTGAGCTACTTCTGCTCGACGCGTACGTGACAGCTTTCCCCAAGCATTCTATCTCCCTTCCGGTTTGCGGACCTCTCCCACCCCGGCCGACCCGACGTAGACAAACTCCTGCTCCGGGACTATGCCTGGTTCCTAGGAGCATAGGTTCTTGCAGACAGTCGGCGCATGTAAGAATAGCGGAATAGAGGGGAATTGTGTCACTTACTACCCCGGCGGCGCCTCGAACGTCGGCTGCGACCTCACGTGCTCGATGCTGCAAGGTGCATCAAGAACAAACACACTTACCATATCACGACAAATTGAGCCAAGGTTTGCCTGACTGACACCCGTGATATGCAGATTTCTGGGGCCCTGTATCAAATTTCGGTATCCCGGTAGCGGCAGTGGTGGACGCACAGAAGTCGCCTGAGCTGTGAGTATAATCTCTCTTGCAACACCATGCGCAACCCCTCGCCTGGCCCACATAGTATATGGCAACAGTTGAGAATCACATACTCGATGAATTGGGCCGTCACCTTGTACTTACCTAAGCAAACCAACTAACGTCGTCGTGCCAAACTTACAGCATTTCGGGCCACATGACCCTTGCGCTTTGTATCTACTCGGCGACATTCATGCGGTATTCCCTCGCCGTGACGCCTAAGAACTACCTCCTCTTCATGTGCCACTTCATCAACGAGGGCTCCCAGCTCACACAAGGATACCGATATCTGAATTGGCATCATTGGGGCGGTAAGGAGCAGGCTGCGGGTGTTACAGGCGCCATCAAAGAGAAGGCTGCTGCTGTCAGCGAACAGGTCAAGAAATAAGAGAATTTTCCTTATTGGGTTTTGGGGTTCGTTAAGGATAGACCTAAGTAGAAAGTGGGAAAGGTGGGAGAAGAGAGATAATGCGTTGCCGGAAAGGCGGGTAAGCTGGAGGACCACTATTGATCCAAATGGCGTTCTGGTTGGGACGTGGAAGAAGAGCAAGTACTGCCGTCGTCGTATGCAGTTGGTTTTAAACCCATGGGACAGACAGGGCTGCCTCCCTCCCTGCAAGATCACGATAAGCGCACTGTATTTCTACATACACTACTGCATAGGATTCGTTAGGTTTCTGGAAGAATTAGACCACTGAATAGACATATAAGATGGTCGAACGCGGCGTCTTATCTCCATGGGCCAAGAAAAAAAAAATTGAAACATGACGGCTTGGCT
This sequence comes from Xylaria telfairii, assembly GCA_022495065.1. NCBI lineage: Eukaryota > Fungi > Ascomycota > Sordariomycetes > Xylariales > Xylariaceae > Xylaria > Xylaria telfairii. The sequence continues at coordinate 165,916 of MU383917.1, forward strand.
CGAGGCGATTCGCCCTTTGATATTAGCATGATCGATTGTCTCTTTGAGCTTTTTATCTGTGCTCATGCAGACGCGCTCCTCTGTCTGTGCTATACAGGCGCGTATTGGTACGGTACCTTCGTTTCCACTCGTACCTAGCACAACTAATACCGCACCGCATATGTAATTTGTTGATCATCGCTTCCTTAGCCGTCTGGGCGCAGATACACCTCGAAGGCCAAGCCCGCACTTAGATCCGGCTAGTTCTTTGCGATCATCCGGTATACGTTGTATGACGGTTACAGGTTGTGAGGGATTTGAGAATAATGTTACTGCGCTGGTAGCAGATGGCGTAACAACGCTGTACAACTCACGCGGGCTCTTGAAACCGATCTAGATCTCTTTCTCGAGAATAGTGAAGCCGAGACAGAGTTCGAGTATCACGTACTGTTTTCTCGCGTATCTGCCTCGCGCAAGCACAGTACGTGGATAGTATGTGGTAGATTTGGATTCATGTAAGCAAGCCATTTGAACGAACCGGATATCAGATAATCTCTCCACGCGCCATTCCGCCAGGTGCCTAGGCAGCCAGCTAGCCACGTTTCTGGGGTTTCTCCATATACAGTAGGCAGATGGATGTAGGTATTGCAGACAGGTTCTTTTTCTCATTGGTAGAAGGAGGATGGTGTGTACGCAACAAGGATGAGCTATATAGCGCAAGTCAAAGATGTGTCAATGCTTGCAGCAAGTTTGGTCAACTTCGAAGAAACGAAGAAACTAAAGGTTGTATTCCTTTCACCTCCCCGGTTGTGAACCGCAAGGACCTGCCGAAGCGGGGGGGAGATGGTAACGACGTGAGTGAGATTCATCGAATGAGTGGGAACGAAGACCGAGATTGAGACATTCGTGAATGGAATATCAGATTGTGAGACCCTTGGCGTGATCAGGTGACGTGTCTCTCTGCAGCTGTGAGATGCGGTAGTGTCAGATAACTCGTATGCCAAGCACCGATGTCACAATAGTAGCTTCTTTTATACATGACCTTTGGTGCCATAATATCTAGTATATACTAGGATAGATATTCTAGACTAGCCAAATAGGTAGTGTATCAGGAGCGAAAAGGGCAGTATACAAGGGTTCCTAATCTCTGCTTCGGCCAAAGGGAGGAAAGCATGCTACATAAGGATCTTGGGAGGCTCGGCTAATAGCCAGGGCAAGATAGAGCTCGCGGGATTGCGGCGGCTTTTTGTGTGATTAGACGGGGTACCAAGCCGGCTCGATGCATGAGATATGCGCTTGGCAACTGGCACACAGGTGCCCCTGTGAGAAGCACCTCCTTGCCGGCATTGGTACATGACTACGATGCGAGTGGCAGGCGTTTAATAGCGCACTTCTTGGGATTTTCTGTTGATCGGATCCCTATGACGCGAGAAGGGTAACGCATAAGACAAACAGCCCTGGGAGGACAGTCAGATAAGCAACGTCGACGGTGGAACAAGAAAGCTGGAGGCCGGGAACGCTAGGTTCAGGTGGTTTAGGGTGTTCAGGTTGGTAGCCGTCTGCAACTCTGTATCTGACTAGATAGGAGAGAGTTAGTAGATCGCATGCCTAATGCATAATTGCAGATTGTATTGCATCACGCGGACGAGGTTCTGCTGAGGGGGAGATCCGAATTGGTGGGAAAAGAGCACGCGGCTAGCTAGCTGCCTGCCTATCGTCGGGAACAGACAATATACATATGTATCCATTACATGCGGTTCTGTCGCGGTGCACTCGGACGATACTTTCAGCGAGAACCAGAAGTCCTCATTGGTTGGTTGTAGCCCCGTTGTCACTCTCCCCCTTGCCCATGACCATGGCGGAACTAGGCTGATGAACTTAAAATCTCTCATTCTTGCACATGGGACTGTGCGTGCATGCACGTTGTTGCAGCTCCTAACCTAGCCTGTAGGTAAGACTGCCTACTACCTCCTACTTCACCAATAATCCACGCAGAGCAGTGGATGGCGGATGGACCCCAGACCTCATGTTGGTATAGTATTGTGAGTTCCATTATTGTTGAAATAGAAGTGACGTCATTGCTATCGAAGGATTTATGGCATTTGAGCTTGGTATCCAATCAACGTCCCACGCTTTGGAGAGGGGGGAGAACAGGCGAGAATGTGTGCGATATCTGCAGTTATAATTAAAGCTTTCTAAGAGTGGACAAGAACAAGAGACAACCTTGCAAGGTTGAGAAGTACCAGTGGGCTGGAAAGGTATACCTAACAGCAATTGGTAAGAAGATTTGAATCTAAGGACACCAAGAGGTACAGTAGAAGTAGTTACGGTTAGTTGCTTTTTTCGAAACAATTCGAATTCAGCTCTTCTGATTGGCTGTAACCCCGCCAAAGCAAAGCTGCTAGGTATACCTAACCATTCTAGTGGGGGTGTTTCCGACTTCAATCCACGGGTTTTTGCCTAGGTTAGTTGCCTCTGCGTCCTCTTCCTCGCAGTACTTACTTACAGTACGTAAGGTTGTCCATTCCCTTCTATCGGACTCCGGACCCGCCCATTGAGCTACAATACCTCATGTGAGGAAGTATGCCATTGAGGTTCTCACTTCCACACAGTGATAGCCGCACGCTAAAGTATTCATCTAGCTCGATTTTAATAAAACTGCATGTGCCAGGGCACATTATCTTCGGTGTTTACAACCAACCACCAGCGTCCAGATCGGGGACCACTCCCATAAAGCCTATATAGGTCGTGTTAGCTTCAAACTGTACAGTTTCGAAATCAGCAAGACCTTATGGCGTATCCATATCCGCTGCTTATTAAACAGCCACCAAAGAGAGGTTAAATGAGCCGCATTCACCGAATAGTCCTAGAGAGTACGGAGTAGCTTGTCTACGTAGCCCGGTCTCGATCAACCAGGGCCTGTAGTGTTACAACGCATGGTAGGTAGTGTAGATTGCCATGTGTAACTGGCCATGCCCTTGTTCTACAGCATCAGGATGTGAATACAACTTGGAAGTTCCAAAATCTACCCCGCCAAACCCCGCCGACGATGGGCAGTTATATACTGAGCTACCCTTGGACGTTTCGAGGCAAGACTCCACACCGACCACCACGGACATTTTGCACGTGCTGCTCATGACAGGGCTCAGATGCAAACATATAACCTAATCCTGCGGTTTTTATTTGCCGCTGCAAAGCGGTGTGCTATTCCTTACGCCCCTCTGCCTCTGTACTGTAGGCGGGCATCATGCATCATGGGGGCTTTTACCTAGCTCTTTTAGCAATTTTCGTCAGCTGCCTTGCAGCCAAAGCACCTAGGTATTCGACAACCTACATAAAAGTATGTAAGGGTCTAGGAAGCTCCATGCAACCGCCAGCCCAAACTCGGTTCAGACAAGATCCTTACGAACGTATGGCCGACCTTGGAAGCCCTCGGCTTGATCTAGCGCTCCTTGGCCCGGTCCCTACATAGTATAGGTAAACATATCCATCACTTAAGTAAACGAGAGAAAAGTCCAACTTGACTACCTTGATCGGGCAGGCTGGATTAGTCTACCACCATAGCAAGTCACCACACCTTTGATCCGATGTCGTTTCCCCCTACATTCACAGCATAGGGTACCTGGACCGGTGTACAGGTACTGTCGGCTAAGTACAGGCCAGGCGAAGATCCATCCATGGACCTGCGTACTGTACAGTATAAATATACATCCACGCCCAGCCCAGCCCGCGACAGGTTCATATTACAGTATGCTTTGCCAAGATTGATAGAGGTGCAGACGATGAGACACAACCTTGAAGGGGAGATCAAGTCCTTCGTGAAAAGTAGGTAGGTATGGTATGTATGTATGTAGGTCGGTATATACAGTGCCTCGTAAAAGCCACCAAAGACACGGAGGTGAAGGTGCTACCTGCCGCCTGCTGCTTGCTTGCTGCTTGCTGCTCGGTACCATCCAGTATTCATTCACCAGCCCTTCGGTCGTCCCATCCCCTCCTGCACCGTACCTATCGCCTAGTCGTGGCACTACTGGGCGCTAGTGCATCTGGAAACACCATCGTTGTACCTACTGTACCGAGTAATTGTTGTAGATTGCTAGGTCCATCTCCGGCATTCCCATTTCCATCTGTTGATCGATTTGCGTAATGCCGCTCTAGGCGACGTTGGCCCTCTCTACACCTTTATAAGTAAACCTAAGTTCCTCGCATCCCCTCCATCTGTTCCTCCTCTCGCGGTAGTCAACACATCCCACACCTAGCATATCAGACACCGACACCCGTCTTAGCGTACCTGACGCCTATATCGGACCCCTCCAGCCCAGGAGTCACCTGTATACCAAGAAGTCTTCGGTCTTAAAGACTGTCTCGAGCACCCAGAGCACCCAGAGCACCGATAGCAGGGGCCGGGATCAGCAAACCAACAGAGGACCCCGCCAAAAATCAACAGACCATCCATATCCTACGTCACACCAACAGTCGGGCTCAACTGTCCTCGATTCCCTTGGGATCTCTCCCATCCTACTGAACCATCTTCTCGCCCACGTCGTTAACATTTACCACCGACATTATGGAAGATATCGAGGCTCTCAGGGCGGCACAGGCTATTACCAATGGCGCCGATGAGGACGTATTCGAGGACGAGGTTGGTCCGAAGCCTGCCAAGACCGCCCATCACATCCGCGCCAACAGCTCTATCATGCACTTGAACAAAATCTTGGGTGAGTCCTACATCCCACTGCTTCACATCGCTTGGTACAATGCTAATTCTTCTCCATCATTACAGTTGCCAACAGAGGTGAAATTCGTAAGTACCATTGCATTATATGCAACCTCTATACTCCTTGAGATCGATCTTGTGCTAACTTGCTGGCAGCTATTCGGGTAAGACTCCGCTAGTCCGGTGAGAGGGGGAAACAAACAAACTCAGTTGTTAACAACTGGTCCCATAACAGATTTTCAGAACTGTGGGTAGCTCCGATATTTGTAGCTATATCATAGAATGATTCGGTGTAACTAACGCGAGGCATAGGCACACGAACTGTCACTGCACACAGTTGCTGTATTCAGGTAAGCAAGCTATTGAGAGGCTTCTACCGGAGGAGCCTCGGTATCAGGATCATCCCGCTAACTATACTAGTTATGAGGACCGCCTTAGCATGCATCGGCAGAGTACGCAAAACCAACACTTGGGCGAGTTATTGATGGACTACTAATAATATTATAGAGGCCGATGAGGCGTATGTTATCGGCAAGCGTGGTCAATACACGCCGGTCGGAGCTTATCTCGCTGGCGACGAGATTATTAAGATTGCCTTGGAGCATGGGGCCCAGATGATCCACCCAGGTATGTCCATACTGTTACTCTACTTGCGGTTGACATGTTCCCTAAAGCGTTGGATCCTTAGGATATGGCTTCTTGTCCGAGAACGCTACATTCGCACGAAATGTCGAGAAAGCCGGTTTGATTGTGAGTGACTCCGCCGGGGATCCGCCTCTTCCTATTTTCGGCTCAAATTGACTCATGGCCTGCATAGTTCGTCGGCCCCTCACCCGAAGTCATTGACGCTCTTGGCGACAAGGTTTCTGCTCGGAAGCTTGCTATTGCTGCTAACGTTCCTGTTGTTCCTGGAACCCCGGATGCCGTTGCCACATATGAAGAAGTGAAGAAATTCACGGATGAATATGGATTTCCCATTATTATTAAGGCCGCCTATGGCGGTGGTGGCCGAGGTATGCGAGTAGTACGCGAGCAGTCTGACCTGAAGGAATCGTTCGATCGAGCTACTTCCGAGGCAAAGACAGCCTTCGGAAATGGCACAGTGTTCGTTGAACGCTTTCTGGATAAGCCGAAACACATCGAGGTCCAACTTTTGGGAGACAACCTAGGTAACATTGTCCATCTGTACGAGCGTGACTGCTCGGTTCAGCGAAGACATCAAAAGGTAGTTGAGATTGCTCCGGCCAAGGATCTTCCCGCAGAAACCCGAGACGCGATTCTCGCCGATGCTGTGAAGCTAGCGAAGTCCGTGAATTACCGAAATGCCGGTACTGCGGAGTTCCTTGTGGATCAGCAGAACCGATACTACTTCATCGAGATTAACCCTCGCATTCAAGTCGAACATACCATTACCGAGGAAATCACCGGCATAGATATTGTGGCGGCTCAGATCCAGATCGCTGCAGGCGCGTCCTTGCAACAGCTTGGTCTGACGCAAGACCGCATTTCTACCCGAGGCTTTGCAATCCAATGCCGAATTACCACCGAGGACCCTGCCAAGCAATTTCAACCTGACACTGGCAAGATTGAGGTGTACAGATCTGCTGGTGGTAATGGTGTCCGTCTTGATGGCGGTAACGGATTTGCGGGTGCTGTTATTACCCCGTACTATGATTCTATGCTGGTCAAGTGCACATGCCATGGCTCTACCTACGAGATTGCCCGTCGTAAGGTTCTTCGAGCCCTGATTGAATTCCGTGTCCGTGGAGTGAAGACCAATATTCCTTTCCTCGCTTCTCTCCTCACTCACCCTACGTTCATCGACGGCAATTGCTGGACTACCTTCATCGATGATACCCCACAGCTGTTTGACCTTGTTGGCAGCCAGAACCGTGCCCAGAAACTGCTCGCGTACCTCGGTGATGTTGCCGTGAATGGCAGTAGCATCAAGGGCCAAATCGGCGAGCCCAAATTCAAGGGCGAGTTCATCCTGCCAGAACTCTTCAATGAGGATGGTTCCAAGATTGATGTCTCCCAGCCATGCACTAAGGGCTGGCGACAAGTCCTTCTGGAGCAGGGTCCCAAGGGCTTCGCTAAGGCTGTCCGCCAAAATAAGGGTTGCTTGCTTATGGATACGACTTGGCGTGATGCCCATCAGTCGCTGCTTGCTACCCGTGTGCGAACCGTTGATCTCTTAGGCATTGCTAAGGAAACAAGCCACGCCTTGAGCAACTTGTACAGTTTAGAGTGTTGGGGCGGTGCTACCTTCGATGTCGCGTACCGTTTCCTATACGAAGATCCTTGGGATCGACTCCGCAAAATGCGAAAGGCCGTGCCCAATATTCCCTTCCAAATGCTTCTCCGTGGAGCCAACGGCGTCGCGTATGCTTCACTCCCAGACAACGCCATCGAGCACTTTGTTGAACATGCAAAGAAGAATGGTGTTGACATTTTCCGGGTATTTGACGCTTTGAATGATATCAACCAACTCGAAGTTGGTATCAAGGCCGTGCAAAAGGCCGGCGGTGTTGCTGAGGGTACCGTGTGTATTTCGGGGGACATGCTCGTAAGTTGACGCTTTCTTTTGTTCGTGAAGTAATCTACCTGTCTGGTCTTTTAGCTTCATTGCGAAGAAACACTCGAGGAAGGCAACCGAGACGGGTTCCAGCTCAACTCAGATCCGAGACCTCAAGACTTCTTGTACACGATGTTCTTGTCACTTGGCCTTCCGACTAACTTTCTCATTAGAACCCGAAGAAGAAATATAACCTGGAGTATTACCTAGACCTTGTTGATAAACTAGTTGCGCTTGACATCGATGTTCTTGGGCTCAAGGATATGGCCGGTGTCTTAAAACCCCATGCGGCTACTCTATTAGTAGGGTCCATTCGCAAGAAGTACCCGGATCTTCCTATCCACGTCCATACCCACGATTCTGCGGGTACGGGTGTTGCTTCAATGGTTGCTTGCGCCAAGGCCGGTGCGGATGCTGTCGATGCCGCTACTGATAGTCTATCCGGAATGACTTCGCAACCTAGCATCAATGCTATTCTCGCATCGCTTGAAGGTAGCGATTTGGAACCCGGCTTAAACCCGGCTCACGTTCGGGCTCTGGATACGTACTGGTCTCAACTGCGTCTCTTGTACTCGCCCTTTGAGGCCCACCTTGCTGGCCCTGACCCCGAGGTGTATGAGCATGAAATTCCTGGGGGTCAACTCACAAACATGATGTTCCAAGCCTCTCAGCTAGGCCTAGGCTCACAGTGGGCAGAGACGAAGAAAGCGTACGAGCATGCAAATGATCTTCTTGGCGATATTGTCAAGGTCACGCCCACGTCCAAGGTTGTTGGCGATCTAGCTCAGTTTATGGTGTCCAACAAGCTATCTTCCCAGGATGTGGTCGACCGCGCTGGTGAACTCGACTTCCCTGGTTCAGTCCTCGAATTCCTCGAAGGTATGATGGGCCAGCCATATGGCGGATTCCCTGAGCCACTGCGTACCCGGGCACTACGAAATCGCCGCAAGTTTGACAAGCGGCCAGGTTTGTATCTTGACCCCGTCGACTTCAGGAAGGTTCGGTCAGAACTTAACCAGAAGTGGGGTCATGTGACCGACTGTGATGTTGCTTCTCATTTGATGTATCCGAAGGTGTTCGACGATTACAAGAAGTTTGTCCAGAAATTTGGCGACTTGTCGGTTCTACCGACAAGGTACTTCCTCTCCGCCCCTCAAATCGGCGAGGAGTTCCACGTCGAGCTAGAGAAGGGCAAGGTTCTTATTCTGAAGCTCCTGGCTGTTGGACCTCTGTCAGAGAACACAGGCCAGCGTGAGGTTTTCTACGAGATGAATGGCGAGGTTCGCCAAGTCACTGTTGACGACAACAAGGCTAGCGTCGAGAATGTCAGCCGACCCAAGGCTGACCCTGGTGATTCAAGCCAGGTAGGCGCACCTATGGCTGGCGTGCTTGTCGAGCTACGAGTACATGAAGGCTCTGAGGTCAAGAAGGGTGATCCTCTCGCTGTCCTCAGTGCTATGAAGATGGTGAGTATTTATTTCGTCATTCAAGTTCGAGACCACGATCAACCGCTAATATTTAAAATAGGAAATGGTTATATCTGCTCCTCATAACGGCAAGGTCAACGGACTCCAGGTAAAGGAGGGTGATTCTGTTGACGGCTCAGACCTTGTTTGCAAGATAAGCAAGGCTTAAGATAAAAAACGGACCGGCTAACAGAAACGGTGTCGGCGTTACGATGTGGACAGATATATTTTGATTAGGCCTGTCTAAGAGTATTGATTTAGGTCATATTAGCAACCAGTGAATAGGAACTTCGGGGAATCCTGGTGTATGCCTTTGCTCCGTCTTTCCTAGTATTCATTTTTATTGCAAAAGATAGACAGTTGAAGGTTTTAAAGTGTTGTCTGCCTTCACATGCACTTATAAGATTTCTTCTTGCGAATATTGAGAGTAAAGTCACTTTTTGTCTATCACTGTCAATCCTCCATGCCTATCTGTGCAGGGGGAAGTGTGGAGCAATAGGATCTTCTGCATTAACTTCAATAAAAGATGAAAATGGCCGTTTTTCATTAACCATGAATCGAGTGAATGAAGTGTTTGTTGTTTGTTATGGCCCTTGGCTTTTAAGACACTACCGATAATTGGTCAAGCTCTCTATTTTATTCGCAGTTAATTAACAAAACACCTACCACCTGGCTACGAAACTATTAAGCTTATGGATAAGTCCAAGGTAGGCCCTCACGTCATTGTTCCGAGAAGCTGAAGTTTGTTCATTTGGCGGACGGTGGCTAATCAAGGGGCCTTTTATGTTCTCGCTCTCTGGAGAGCAATTGATCTCATGGTACGAGAGTGGTCACGGAGTAAACGACGCCGTTGATACTTCGTGAGTATTAACGGTATTTATAGCTCTATCCACCTATCCGCGACAAGAGTGAATAGTAGATTGGGGTGCTGGACTCTGGCCATAGTCTTGTTTAACAGTCTACATCTACGCGTAACCCATCTCCTAAGATTATACACACATTTTGTAATTACCAGTTGTTCAGGTAGTTGCTGGCTTGTCCACCTATTCGTCCGTGGCTTTTGCAGTCATTACTTTGCTTTACCCCTGAAGCAGATATAGCTAGACTAATTTCGGCCTTGAAGAGGATTTACACCAGATGTTGTTACGAGCAAGATATCATCCTCGAGTCCAGTCTGAGTGTTTTGTCAAGCTGCCTTCGTCGCCTTATTTATACATACCTAGATGGGAGGAACACAATAAACAAGCGATACTGCACCAACGGAGGTATATCTGCCGATATTTTCATAGCTCGTTGCAACAGTATCTGTAAGTATCTTCGAAGGTGCCTAGTGTGAAAATACATATACATATGCTGACGACTGACATCTCTCAACCTAGCCGGCCAGCAGAGTGATAGCTGTCTACACTACCCCCTTTATTGTGTAACTACCATACGCATACCACATGTGAACATATACACGCACACTCACAACTCCATCGTCATTCAGACCTATAGCATAGCGAAGCAAAAACAAACACAAAACCGGAAAATAACATGGACAACACTACTTCCTCAACTTCCAATTTCATCACACCCACAGCCCTCCTCGTAACCTCCACGCCGTTGTCGCCGCCTCCCCCTCAAGACAACGACGGGGGACTAGGCATCCTTGGAAGAACAACTGGCGGAGAGTTAATTGTAGGGCTTTCAATTGGTGCCCTGCTCGGCTACATCCTTTTCAAGATAACATATGGGCTGGCGAAGCGCTATCTGCAGCGCCAACGCCGACCTCAGCGGGCGTGGTTAGGGCTACGTGCTGAATTGGAGTTGCGGCTATGGATACACCTACGTCTACAGCCGGGGGCAGGAACGGTCATCGAAGTTTGAGAACTGAGCTCTGTTCAAGAATTGAGGGAAAATAATGAGTAGCGAGAGGGGCGTTGACATTGGTTACCGATCTCTGAATGGTGAATTAGGGTGTTGAAGATACGTAGACGGACGGTGCTGTACACGTGTTCAATCGCATGCCGTAGTTCACAAGGTGGCAGGCTATCACGGTAAAAAGAGAAGTCGATAGGAGGGCGAAAAGAGTGTACAGTGCCGTAAGTAACATAGCGGGGTAAATATGATGAGCCTTGAGAGGAGTCGTAGCTAACGTTGAAAGAAGAACAGTTAAAGAGAGACTATCAAGGCATATGCAAACTGTGGGAATATTATAAGATAAAGTAGAAACACTCCTGAATTCATAATGTACTATCATACAATTGCACTGTGTTGCGATCTCATCAAAATGAAACTTCCAAAGCCATTGGAGGTTGACCAATCGCCTCGTGTCTAACTATTCGCCAGACTCGATCCCAAGTCCCGTGGCTGGAGAATGGTGTTGGGTTCTCCGCCCCGGGCAAAAATACTTTGACATAGGCACATTATCTCCACCAAATTTACAGGAACTTTTGTATAATCCTCCGTACTCTACGACTCGCGCGAGCTAGTACCATCCGTGTGTACCCAAGTCCAGTATCAGTCGACTAGGTACCAGCTTTTGTGCCATGGGTTGGACTTTATTTGTTTGATGCTGTGGGACGTGGATAACCATCTACTACTGGAGATGGAGATATGGGGTGCACAATAACAGGCATCAACACAAGAGGCTGAGGCGGCGACTAAAAGCCGTAGCCAGTAGGCTGAGGCGCGAACCCATTAGTTTGTGCATAAGGTGCTGGAGATATATTACCAGCACCGGCACCAGGTCCGGCCGTGATCATGAGGCGGTTGCCACCCAAGATAGGAGTCTCATCCTCGTGCTTCTCTTGAGCAGCTTCCTTCGCTTTTCGCGCTTCATTGTCTGCTTTCAAAATCGCAAGTTCTTTGGTCTGCTGGGACAACATGTTGATCATGTAGGGCATTGTAAAGTCGTGCAGGCCATGACGCCATGAGATCTCAAGCACCAGATCCGGGCGAATAAGATCGTAGCACGAATAAAGCATACCAACATAGCATTCCCGACTGCCGATATCGACGAACTGTTTATACTCGTTAGTCTGGATAAATGAATGCTCATAGATTGTACTTACATAACGAAGTAGCTCCTCAACTACATCAGTCTTGGCGGAAATGGCAGCTGTCTCGATAGCATCCTTGAACAGCTTGTCTTGCTTGGACAAGGCGATAGACTTTTCCCATCTCTTGGTGTTGCGGTAAATGTTAGCAGCAATCTGTCTGAAGAAAACCAAGTCATGTTTCTCGAGACGTCCTGCTAGTTCAACCGCATCGTAGTTGTCGTAGTTTTCTACAGAGTCACGGAGAGTCTTGTAGTCCTCCTCCTCAATGAGCAGGTCATTGATGGCGTCATTGACTGTGCGCTTGTTTTGGGGTTGAACATTTAGCAAGAATGGCTTGATGAGCGGCAGGTTATCTGACTTCTGGAACATGCGAACGACCCGATTGACATCAATACGTGGCGTCAAGACTTGGAGCAAGTCAGTGAGAAGAGACGGGTGTTGTTCCAGGTAGAAGTTGAGAGCACGGTAGTAGATTTCGAGGTTGGCGACCTTTACAACGATGTCCTTGAACTGTTGGTGCTCCCAGGAATTCTGCGCCCGTTCCATGACAGCCAACGCGGCATTGTCAAACTCATCATAGTGGTAGTAGCAGAAAACAAGCTCAGGCCACAAATTGGCCTCCTCGCAAGCGCGGATCAGCTTGGGCAAATTCATTCGGCTCCAGAAAAGCTTGATGTGTTCCATCAACCTCTCAGGGTGGTATTTCGAGAGGGCAATTCCCAATTCGGTGAACATACCCATATGAGCACGCTCCAGACCTAGACCCTGTTCAAGAAGATCGATAAGTTCGTCGAAGTAGCCTTCGTATTCGTACTGCTTGACAAGAGCTTGCAGCTGCTCAGCGTCTACAATTAGGTTGAGACCGCAGATCTTGGCAAGTCGGAATTCCTTCTTAGCGACGCATGCGGCGTGAACTTGGTTCCAGACCTTGATGTTGTTGGCTTTGCGAGCGCACTCGACAGCGGCTTGGTAATCCTCCAAGTGAACGAGAGTCGTAGCCAGTTTCGACCAGTTAGAGACACTGGTATAGAAGATCTTGGCAGCTTGGTGCAAATCTTCACTTGCAGCCTTATCGCCAGACTCTTCGATATTGGCCACGTTTGTTCCTCGAAGAAAGTCCTCCAATTCTGCCAGTTGATCAATTCTAGCATAACAGAAGGCAAGAGCGGTGTCGATTGGCGGTTCGCGGAGAGTTTTCCGAGCCATACGAAGATATTTGATAAGCTCCTCATTCTTTCCAGCATGTGTAGCAACTTCGATGACCTCAGCATAATTGCGTGGGTCTCCAGCCTTGATGTAGGATTCAATTGCGTCTCCTATACGCAAACCATCAAGCTGCGCCTTTGCAACCTTGCTCCATACATCTGACGAGTCGATATCCTCGGCGTAGCTGTTAGCACGATCGATGCTAACGATGTGGTCGACTAAAACCTCTACGGCTGATGTGTGGTTTCCAACCTTCTTGTAGATTTCAAGGGCTTCTTCAAAGAGACCAATATCAATACATAACTGCGCACATTCGTCTGGGTTGAATGCATCTAAGCGATGCACGTAGTCCATAACTCGTCCTTTATCCGCTTTAGCAGCTGTGAGCATGAGTAGGTTTTGTAAGCTTGGGTTGTCTGTGAAAGGTGAAGGTTCAAGGATAATCTTTTCAAGCAGCTCGATCAATTCAATTGGCATGTCAGATGCCATAAATGATGCGACAGCCTCAGAAACCTTGGAGGGGTCGTTGGACTCAGGGACAGCGGTCGCAATGACTTGGTCAACTACAGACCGGCGGTGAATGTTGTTCTCACTCAGAACAAAAGTCCAGAGCTCTCGGTCTGCTCGGTCCAAAAGGTAGCGAGCTTGAGCGCGGTACATAGAATTCTCATTCGTTATATTGACCAATTCTAGATCGTTCTGCCCTTTCTGATACGCAATGAATGCGAGGTTCGGGTCACGCTTTTCGCAATACTTGCCCACACTGAGAGTATCGTATTGATCGTTCTCCTTCAAGAACTTTTCGGGGTTGTTGTTGGAGTCGATGTAAATCTTTGCGAGAGCATTGAAGATCGCCTGCTGTTGGTTTCCAGCTGCTAAAGTAGCCTCTAAGAACGGCAATAGTAGCTTAAGGCGATTCCGGGACTCAACCTCACGAACGAGTGCGTCGATTGGTATCGAGGCTGCATTGACAGACCTAAGCAGCTCCTTGATCACTGATTCATCACAGTCGACATCCAGGAGACCGCCAACAACTTCCGGGGTCCTCCCTGGGTTGACCCGTTGTACGTAGACTTCAATCGCCTGGAAACGTTGGTTCTGATATAGATATAGCACCAAATCGTGAACAAAGTTGTGCTTGTCGCAGACAATGATGAGGGGTAGCATTTCGGTCAACTTGGCCTCTTTCAAGAAGTTCTTGACCTTTTCGGGGTTGTAGTAGTTGCTATCTCTGCAGATCCGTTCAACTTCATTGAACTGGCCCATCTTGGTAGCTGCTTCAATATACTTGAAATGCACATCGGGATCTTGAGACAAATTGACGATGCTGCCAAGATAGTAGAAAAGCCCTTCAAAAGTTCGATACTTCTCAAATAGATCAATCAAGTTTGTTGCCCCCAGGAGATCTGAGTATTTAGTGGCAACTTGGACAACGGACTGAAGATTTTGGCGAATGTTGCTCTTCATCATTGCGTCCAAGCAGTCCAAAGACTGCTCAACAGAGAGATTGCCAAAGTAGCCTACAAACCATTCCGGGTTGAAGTTTGGCTGACCTGGAATCCCTACGACAACTCGCTTTATGTCAGCAGGTGACTCATAGAGCTCCAAGGCTTTCGTAAGTAGGCCATTCTGTTCACACAACTGTGCAATTCGAGCCTTGTCAAATTGGGTGAACATTTGGTTGCTCAGTATCGCGTCAGCAACCGGAGGTGCATTGACCAAGTTCATCTCCAAAAGTCGTGTTTGTAGATGCCCATGTTCAGGCAGGTTGTCTTTAAGAGCATCGAGAAGGAACGCTGTTGCTTGTTGAACCATACCCTGGGACTGGAATACGTCGACAACGCGGTCAAGGTCAACCAATGAACCACCTTCGTTGCTGGCCAAGGCGCTTGCAAACTCTGCACCTTTCTCTGGGTTTGTGCGTACAATGTGTTGGAGAAGATTGATCCAATCTGGCTGATAGCTAGTTTGGGAGCAATATGGCAGAATCTTCTCGAATTGACCCAACTCGGCATAGGAGGCCACGACTTTATGTGTAACATTAGCCTTCAGATATACACCGAGAGCTAGGTTAATATCGTGAGGCCGAATCTGGTCACCGAGTTCCTCAGAAAAGTCCAGCTTGCCCTCCTTGGCCCACTTCTCAATTAGATGTTTGCGACCCTGAGACAGCACAGGGGTGGCTAACTCTAATGTTTCGGTTTTATTTAGGGGGGTAGTCTTGTCGAGGAGCATGCCGAAGTACTGAAGGATGTAGGACATTTTCCCGGGTTGGACTGGCAAATTCTTGAACTTATTAATTGTCTCCGTAGTTCGTAAGAAACCACGGGGAGAGTTAGCTGCAATCTTGGCCGCATTTTCATAGTCACCCGAAGCAAAGAACTGGTCAAATTGGCGCGCGTAGAGCTGATCTGCACCAGGTAGTCCGGCGCGGGAGGCCATCTTAATTGCCATTTCTGTGTTGGCTGGATTTTGGAGAAGGTACTGGATCATGTTGGCATCGTCGACAGACACGAAGAGCACCTGACCCTTCCGGTTGATACCAACGATACCAGTTGACTCCGAATCGGCACACGTAGTGAAGATTGTTTCGCTCGAGATGCGATTCATGAATATAGCCGCGCCCGTTTCGAGATCATACAGATGGATGAAGCCGTATTTTGTGACCATATAAATGATGCCATATTTCTGGGAGACTTGTATGGCAACTGGGAAATCGTTTGTAGCCTCTGGGGGGAAGAAGATGTCAACCGCCTTCTTTGCAAAGACGGGATTTCCTTCTTTATGGTCAATCTCGACAATATGTAGCTTGGCACTCGCAGCGGTCCTAACAGCGAAAGTAAAGAGTTTTGTGTCCTCGGCGGCCCCGTCTAATCTTATAGTCCCAAATGTGGCAGCGTGGCCTTCTATGGCTTGGCTTATGCCTCGATCTTTCGAATACAGCTGGAGACTGCCGACGACGCGACCTTGCTGCTGGGAAATACCGACAACTGCCATCCACTTCCCGTCACTGTTGACACGGTAGTTGATGATTTGACAGTTCTAGCAGATAGTTAGCAATACGTCATTGTCAGGAGACTGGGCGTGTATTCCAAACATACGTTAAGGTTAGCATTGCGCTTAAATACCTCAACAGGGGCAGCTTGAGCCTCGTTGTATATGTCCCAATGATAGACTGAGGTTTCTGTGACCAGGCCGAGAGACGTCTCACTGATCCACTTCCAGAACACAACATCCTCATTCATGGTCGCGGACTTCAGCTTTTGCTTCTTTTCCAGATCAAAGATTTGCAGCGTTCTAGACTGTGCACGGAGAGCAATGATCTGTTTAGTCCAGTGCATGATAGCACTGTCGGCCTTAATGGGACGACGGGTGACATTGTTGCTGTTTTTGAGGTCAACGATGACGACGTCAGGTTGGGTGGCTGTTGGTTTTTGGTCTCTTATGCAAATGGAGTAGTCGGATTCTAGAGTCTGTTTGGATAGACGTTAGTTCATGGGCGTCGAAACGAGCGATGATGTCGACGGAGGCACTAACACAAGAGTTGAAACCAATCGAGGTCTGCTCAACGCCAACATTGTTGAGCGTCAGCAGCTCCTGGAACTTGATAGGCAGCGGTTGCGCCATAGCTCAAGACCACATGGGCGAGAATAGGGAGGTATTGGCTGGGATTGATGGCGATGGGTTGCGAAAGAGCTTGGGGGTTGTTGGGCCACCAGGTTCAGTAAGCTGGGATGGATGGGCACCTCTGAGCTCTTCGCTCGATGCGGATGCAGATGCAGATGCAATACAAATCGATGGGTGGCGTAGGGCCGCAGAAGGCTGCTTAGGTGTGTATAGAAAGACGAAGTTCCATGTATTTGGCGTCGGGATGCCGGGAGGGTAATGCCAGAGATCAGAGATTATGTAGGTTCGCAGGCACGCAAGGGTAGATAGGAGTGACGCGCCAGTGCCGACCAGGGAAGTTGGCTGGCAGTGGAGGATGTGCGCACGCTGTGGCAGGAGTGTACTATTACAGTTGACGAGATGGAGATAGAGAAAGAGAGGGGCGATGATGGTTGTTCGCGCTGGATGGTTTGGGAAGAAACGAGAGAGTGATGCCTATGTTTGTGGCAGCGATTCCTTTTCTCCCACGGTGCAAGCAATGCTAATAATAATGGATTACCTGTTCGCAAAGGAGCAACAACAGCAGCCTACCTCTGGCGCCGGGGGTGACGGCAGGGAATGCACGGACCATGCAGAGAGACCCACGCTTCCTTGAAATTGAAGACAGCATTTGAAGCTAATTTAGGTACTTACCTACTTAGGTGGCCTTAGGTGCGTATCACATGTACAGGGTCCGGAATACAGACTGTACCTGAGGATGGTATTAAGTTACATCGATGGGCTCACGTTCCTCCATTCTATCCTTTTTATGTACTGTAGCTTCCTCGGTAGTACATGGATATATAATATAGCCCTCCCAGGTTTCTGGAAGCTTAAGTTGTCAACCAACCAACGTGCAGTTTCTGCAGAAATCTATATAATGGGATGAGCGAGGTAGGTCCAATCGGCGCTGCTCTCACACCACCTAGATATATGTACACGGCGGTGATTAGTATTTCTGTCTCTCCATACCTGTATATTAACCGCTATTGACGTGACGGGATGATGGAGCATTTTAGGGTAGAAATGCTGGATAGGTAGGTACCTAACGTAGACCTTTACTGTAAGTACCTCCCCAGAACCAACACATTTGAGAATGCACCTCACTCTGATAGGCACGTACCTAGGTAATTTCGAACTGGGAATTCCGTTATGCTACTTAGATACCTACTTGTCCTTTCCTATTTCTATTGTATTGGCAATGAGGAATACGTTTTCTAGCGAAGCACTTCTTTCAGGTGAGTCTAAGGGTAGGCTGCCAGGTCAGAATTAACCCTGCACTGGTTTGGCGCAAACTCAAGCCATCAAAACTCGTACACAACTTCCCGTATTTCAATATATTTGATCCGGTTCAGCTAATTTGCGTCCAGAAAACAAGAAGATATAGGTACGTAATCTTCATTCGTGCTGTTTTGTCCCCCTGTATATGATTTTATTTACTCCTTACCTACGTGACCATACCGCAGGGTTCTCAATAAAATTGAGATATACCTTGTGGCCGAGCAACTCTCGGATGTTGGAGATTTCATATGGCAAGATGGACGAAGAAACGTACTGTAGGGTCTTACGTTGCCGAGAGGCTGGTTTATACGAGTTCGTAGAACTACCTAGCTTCAAAGCTTCTTTTTCTTGCTAAGTTATAACGATACCCAATTGAGCCGAATTATCCATTCTTGTGCACGGCTCGGATGTTATTCTTGCATGTGGCTTCGCTGCCACTTTGAGATCAATAATGAAATGCGTATTTTGTAAATCCCTCGCGGATGCGATTGTACGACAACCAAATCATCGAAGCTCAGCAACATAGAACTTATGACACATAATTCCAAGTCAAGTAACATGTAATTTAATATCAAAGAGCTCAGATCTGTCCTGGCCATTTTCAAAAGTAGAGAGGCCCTTAGCAATCTGCTTTCTGGACGAGGCGTGTAATAATAATATCTGGATGGTTGACACGGCTCTTCGTGCACAAGGCCTTCCCCGAGAGTACTCAAAATGAGCAGAAACTGAGGTTCGGTACTACTCACGAAGAGGACATGTCTGAATTCTTCTCGTACCGTTATTAATGTGTGCATCCGTTTGTTGATCTGCGGCATTGAACCTACAGGGTTTAAAAGTTGCTATCTTCCAAGACCCATTTGCGGGCATCTCGTCCGTTAGTTAGGAATTCGAACCCGAACTTGGGGCCTTCTCGAAGCTGAAACTGATCTCTTTTTGCAGCATCATCAACATGGGCTTCTTTGGCTTGGCTAAGACCTTGAAATTAGAACAAGCATATATTCGACCTTAGTCAAGTTGGCCTAATTAGAGAAAAGAGGTGGGTATAACAACTGTTCAGATGCGACAAGCTTCTCGTGTTTTCCTTTTTGATATCTACTTCTCTCTTTTACTTGGTTGGTTAGCGACTTAGCTACTCGCAAAACATCTAAGTTAGTCATATATTTTGAAGGCTTTCCCTTTTCCAAGTTTTGTAACGGACTTGTGACTAATTGGAAAGCTTTGCTTTCCCAAGCACGTATTAGCAATGACAATTAAGTGCGAGGGAAGGCGGAGCTTGAGAAGTTCATATCCGGAACCCCCTCAAACTCTAAAAGTGTCCGCAGCCGATTGGTTAGTTCACTATCTGCAGCTTATAGGTATAGCAGCATATCATTTTATACGGGTTATAGAGTTAACTAGGCAGAAGTTAACCAGGTAGATACGTATAAAAATTTAAATTAAAGTGCTTCGCACTTTGATTTTCAACGTATTTAAAATAGGAGCTTCGCCGGCAAAGCTTTCCATTTTAAGGACAACTAGCTTGGCACTACACGGTTTTTAGTATTTCTATCCGAATGGGGGTCAGTGATATAAGAGGGTAGGTTATAGGGAGCGATCCAATGCTTCCGACTGCGCTGCTCAGCAATGGGTCCTCCTCCGGAATGGAACGGGTATTTCTTGGTTAATTTGCTGGTACGAAACTATGGACTTCCTCGAGCTAAATCTGTCTAAAAGCTGCTTTCAAGTTGGAAAATGTGGCTTTGGGGAAGTCTTGCAGAGGACAAGAAGTAGTAGGCTTTAGACAAGGCGGAGAAGATGTCGACGGTGAGGTCACCAGAAGAGCCGCGTTCCGGGATCACTATAGCAGCTCTTGATAGGCTAATCAGGTGGGAGTAGATACTTATCGAGAGAGTACCGTTGCCCTTGGGTTTCGCATGGGAAGTAATACCTACCCGTAACTTATAAGTACTGTATGTTGATTTTAAGGCGGTTAAGGTCTGACTCAACCGAAAGAAGCGGCTGCCCCTCTAAAATTGGGGGCTGTTCTGTGAAATACCTCTAGCACCTACAGTAAGGTATTGTAGGCCCATCAGCAAGCCTGGGCGCAATGCATGTATCATAAACGAGTTAAACCCGGAGCTAGGTAAACTTTTCATAAATGCATATAGTATAGATCTTTGTGATGGAATGCATGTGCCCCATACAGCCTTGGAAATACCTACATACATACATAGTGGGCGTGGCTCAGGAATGTGGAATTAAGAAGTACCTCGTACTAGGTACCTACATACCTTGCCGTGGTACCTAGGTAACTCGAGGTGCCTTACTACACTAGCGCAAGGGGGGGGGTATCCAAGATGATCACCATGACTGTCACCTACTTAGTGACTGTCATAGATTTTCTAATTGCATTTTCTATTTT